>SRQG01000079.1:0-93125 GCA_018360325.1 Claviceps aff. humidiphila group G2b
TTGTGCGGGCGAAGTGAAGTACTCCTCGTAAAGCTGCGACATGATTGGCTGCAAACCCCTACCACCCCCCTGTCAGTGACATGAAGTGAGCCTCTCCGACGTTAATGGGATGAGACGCGTGAGTGACTTGCAAGACGGCCGTTGCGCAAGCTCTTTCAAACGTGCGGGTCTCACGAACTGCTGGGCCCGAAATCACAAGGCTCATAATCATCGGGTGTCTACGGAATGGAGAGGCCAGGATGGGTAGAGCTGGGAATTCGAAGGATTGAAGGCCGGCCGGTCAATGCAGGTGATACTCCGTACGGAATCTGGACTATGTATATTACGTCACCCAATAAGTGCCTGCAGCAGTGCAGACACAAGAGAACCCTACGGAGTAGGTACATATGTTTATGTACTCTGTAGAAAAGGAAGACAACGCGAATGAAGTAGTAACCAGAAATCACAGTCTACTCGTGGTGGAATACTGCTTCTACAACCTGGGTGTAACTTGTACTTCGTATCGTAAGTTGTTGGTTGCTACATATTTGGATGGTCAACTGTCCTAGGTACTCAAGGTACAATTTCAGGGGCCATTCACCATTTGTGTGCCCCTCTTCCGGATGCCCGTTTTAGCGACCAACAAAGGGGATGAAAAGACGCACAAAAAATGAGACAAAGTTGTCATGGCCGGCATTCATCGTCATTCATGATTCACGTGCTCGCGGAGGCCTGCAGGCTGCAGGAACGGCGTCGAATGTTGCGTCGGGTGGTTCGATTTTCGGGCGGCGCGCTATGGCGTCTGGAAGCCTCTTACTGGATGGCGAGACATGCATGGGTAAAGGACTCCACCTTCAAGTCGAACCCTCCGGACGGAAAAGTGGTACCAGCCAACCAGCCAACCAGTCACAGAGGCGGAAGCCCCTGAGCGCATGGGTCGTGGAGCCACCCCCATCAAATTGCGGATTTCGAATTTCGAATGAAAGTCGCCGGCATCCCAAGTTCCAACCCAAGCACGTGAAGATTGATGACCGTACTGAAGAGTCAAGAGTCAAGACTCAAGAGTCAAAAGCCCTACAGATTTATTCCTATGCTATCCCCCTTTGCGCCGAAGACTTCTTCGCTGGCGAGGCTTTAGACCACCTCGAATCCAGGATAAAACTACATATTCGGCGTACCTGGCGTGCACAAACTGGCTGCGCTTTTATCAATTCGAAGTTTCAAACCAATTGCAAGAAAAGTCGGCACTGGGGCCATTTGCCGCCAGAGCCTGTCCGATCACCGATCCCCTGTCCAGCGCTCGAGATCCGATCCTCTGGTGCCTCACCTCCCCTTCCTTCCCATTACCCGCCCCTTCTCGCTGCACCGACCTTGAGAGACAGACAGACTGGCTCGTCCTTCTCCTCCGACAACTACGCCTTGTTGACCTACCGAACACTATCTACCGACCATCACCTATTCAGCGCGCGTGGAAAAGAGAAAAAGAACAGAAGAGAGCATCAAGCACGAGCCTCAATGACGACAAAATTTGTCCCTGCGTCGCCCGACGCCCGCAGACGGCGCGAAGAGCACCACGAAGCCGATGTTGTCGTCGTCGGCGCGGGTATCTTCGGATGCGCCATGGCCTTTGCCCTTGCCAACCAGGGCCGTTCCGTTATTTTACTCGAGCGTTGGATGAAGGAACCGGATCGCATTGTTGGCGAACTGCTGCAGCCTGGCGGCATTGCTGCTTTGAAGCGGCTAGGCCTCGGACACTGCGTCGAAGGCATCGATGCCATTCCCTGCAAAGGCTACAACGTCATCTACAACTCATCACCGACCCTGATTCCGTATCCGACAATCGACGAGAACGGCGAGGTGATATATGCATGGAAGGGGACAGGCCAAGAGGGCAAGCGACCGGAGGGCAGATCATTCCACCACGGCAAATTCATCGGGCAGCTGCGAAAGTCGTGTCTTGCGCACGAGAACATCACTGTCGTGGAGACTGAGGTGGTCAAGACCGTACAGGGCGAGTGCACAGACCAGACTCTCGGTGTGCAAACGCGAACGACGAACAAGGAGACTGGCGAGAAGAAGGAGGATTATTTCTTCGGTCACTTGACCATCATAGCGGACGGATACAGCTCCAAGTTCCGGGAGCAAGTCATCAACAACAAGAAGCCGACGGTCAAGAGCAAATTCTACGCCCTCGAACTCATCGACACGGAGCTACCGCAGGAATACTTTGGCCATGTCATCATCGGAAGTAAGAGCTATCCCACCTTGCTCTACCAGATTGGCACCCACGAGACGCGCGCCCTCTTCGACGTGCCGATGGGCATCCCGGAAGCAGCACCCGCCGCCGGTGGTGTGCGTGGCTATATCAAGAACGTGGCTATTCCAGAACTGCCCGCCTCGGTCAGACCAGCCGCACTCAAGGCCATGGAGGACGGGAAAATACCGAGAAGCATGCCTAATAGCTGGCTGCCCCCCAGCAAGCAAAACTCAAAGGGCCTCGTCCTGCTGGGCGATGCCTTCAATATGAGACATCCTCTCACGGGCGGCGGCATGACCGTCGCGTTCAACGATGCTCTGATGCTCTCACAACTAATTGACCCGTCCCACATACCCAGTCTCGAAGACTCCAAGGCCATCAACGACGCCCTTGGTGTATTCTACTGGCGTCGCAAGAACCTGAGTTCCATCATCAACGTGCTCGCACAGGCGCTTTACACCCTTTTCGCTGCCAATGACCGCCAGCTACGAGCTCTCCAGTCTGGATGCTTTGAGTACTTCCAGCGGGGCATGACGGACGGGCCCTGTGGATTGCTGGGCGGTATCATCCGACAGCCTTCCGTATTGGCGTACCACTTCTTCTCTGTCGCGTTTCTGGCGCTCTGGATGAATGCACTCGCGGTGATGGGATCCGGGCCGCTGGGATTCCTCAAGGCGCCTCTGGCGCTCGTTGATGCCGTGCTTATCCTGTGGAAGGCTAGTTGTGTGTTTCTTCCGCTGGTGTGGCGGGAGGGGTTCCAGTAGAGCGGGGGAACAGGCCGATGGGAGTCCGACAAGAGGGAGAGGAAATAACATGTGCATGGATATGAGCGTGCAAAATATGAATGGGAAGGCGTTGTTGTCTTGTTATTAATAATGTGGTTGAGGTTGTTCATGTGGTTAGCGACGGGAGCGGCTTTGAGACGCGTGTACACGTGCACATTGCATACACACATACATGCATTCATACACACTTGCATACTTACTTACGCACACACATATACATATATAGATCTAATTAATCGAAAGCTCAGAGGCACGAGTCTATAAAGAAGTGTTTGGATTGGGTATGAATTCCGGGACATGCGTCAATCAGTGAGCCTTGACTTGGCCCTTGGGTGTCGTGCTTGTAGGCAGTTATACCTACATACATGCCATGCGCTCCGGAGTAACTCTGTATATAAAATGTATACATTACATACCGACTTTCGGCTTTATAACCACCACCTTCTCTTCATTCAGATACATATGTACATCACTTCTCTTCCCTTTCGCCTATCCTATCCTGACCTCTTCAGCCTCAAGAGTCAAACCCCCCACCAAAAGTTTAAAACATCAGACGATTCCCAACAAAACCCATCTCGCATACCTACACCCCCCCTCTTGCGTACGCCGTATTGGGGTACATGTACAATATACATACATACATATGTATAATATATGTAGATCATGACGCTTCAGACCCCCCTTACTGCAGCAACACGCTGAGTCGGGTCTACACTGAAACACGCAGCTCTTGCAGCCCAATCGATCTCCACCACGAAAAATGATGCTATTCTTATACATATGTATGTACATGTGCCTAGGCTAGGGATGTTGGTCAAAGACATTCATGTGTGTTTACAACAGCCCGGTTGGAGAATGTATAAACAGGATGTGCCGATGTGGGGATGTCTTTGGCCCCTTGCCGACCTCGGGCCGTGCACAGGTGAAGGTCAAGGAAGCGGTGTTGTGTCTGGGAAAGTGTGCATTAGGTGGTGTACCTACATAGGAGAGGGGGGTGCGTGGAGGCTTGATATATACGGGTCGATGGGCTGGTTTTGGGCAGCGAGAGGAACGCTGTATGTGATGGGTTGGGTGTATTGGCGAAGAACAAGGACAAGGGGAATATGTAGATAGGTACATATGTACATACCACATGTAGGTACTCTCTTGAGAATGTGTTAGATGCATAGCAGAGCAGGTAGGGTAGGATGCTGTTCTAGAACCTACTGTAGCTGCTTGGAAGAGGATGCTAACAAACGAATTGTATATGTACCTACGTAGGATGAATGCTCCTCCAAACCCACACTAGCTTCTGAGTACATACATAGACGTTCTATAAAAAGAAGAGCAGAGCATGTAACTTGAAACCGCATTAGCTACTTTGAGAAAGAAGAAGAAAGAAGTATTTACCGCTTTTTTCAATAGGCGAGTCGTTTACAAAACCGCCAGGGGAGATTCGTTGCGTTGGCGTCGATGGAGAGCGTGAATTGATGCGGCACAGTGAGTTGGTGCTTGTAATATGATTCATGAACGTACGTAGAGTAATGGCGCGCAGTGCCGGATGTAACTAGACGCATGAGAATGTACTCCGTTCATCGAAATTCCAATCGCATGTCAAGTCTTGGACAGTCTTCGCCAGCCAAGCGGCCTGCAGGTCCTGAACAGAACCATTACATACCGATGACCATCAAGTTGGACGTCTACGTCAGTCGCTTAGAAAGAAAGTACGCACAAGACAGGTTAGCAAGAGTGGTTCTTTGATACCTGATGCCAATATTAGCCGTTTGGAAGAGAGACTGAGCAGCCATCCTTAATCATCTCGCACACGAACTCACGTCCCATCACGTCTTCGAGGTACACAGTCGCACCGCACAGCACCATTCACCGAGCCATGTGCCAAGCCACCCGACTATTCATGCAGTCAATAACCGTCTTCGCTACCTCAAACGTACCTACATTAGGTACGTCAAACGTACATCCACCCCATCTACATTGCATCTCCACACCAAAACAAGCAAAACCACCCTCCCCGTTCGCTCACGTCAACCGCCGCCGATACACCCCCATCATCCAACTCGCCCTCAAGACCGCCAGCCCCAGCGCCATCTTGATGCTGTCCTGGATAACATTCAGCTTACTCCCCCCGACCTCGTGCCACTCAATCGGCACCTCGGCAACCTTGATCCCGGGACTGGTGCCAATAACACTGCCGTCACTGCCGAGCACAGGGGTTGCGGGCGCCGACTCCGCCAGCATCAGCATCTCAATGTCGAAGATCCAGCCCTCGGTGTGCATGTAGGGCACAATGTGGGGGAGTGCTTCGCGCGTGAATAACTTGAAGCCGCATTGGGTGTCGCGGATGCGGGATGTAGCCGGTGGGGTGAGAATGGTGAGGACAAGGTGAAATGAGCGCATGAGAAAATTACGCAGAGCAGAGCGCTGCAGACAACATGTTAGCATTTTCCTGGGGCTTTTCTTTTTTTTTCATTCGTCTTCTTCTTCTCTTTTGGGAAGAGGGCTTTGGGGGATTTCCCATCCTTCCTTCATCGTTTTCTCCGACCGAGATATTGAACTTGCCTTGACCACTGCTTCGCTGCCAACTAAATGCGCTCTGCTTCCTATCGCGACCCCACGAAGAGATCCATCCACGACCTCTTCACAGCCCTCTATCAGCTTCCCCACGTCGCGGAACCTCGATGCCCCGTCCGCATCCGCAAACAGGACATATTCACCACGGACATGCCGCAGACCGTGCGTCACACTGCCGCCTTTCCCCCTATTCTTGACCAGGCTCACCACTTTCAAGATGTCGTGAAGACCACGCTTTCTGGCAAAGTCCAGCGCCACTTCCACAGTTTTGTCGCAGCTGCCATCATTGACTATCAAAATCTCGTATCCACTCGTCTGACGGCTCGGCGCTGAGCCAGATGAAGAGCTCACGCGGTGGTGCCGTCTACCGCCGTGAGGGAGAGTAGACGCCTTGGCATTAGTGTGCCTACCGACATGCTCGTCCAGATAATCCACAGCCTCTTCCAGTGTAGGTATGATGCGCTTCTCTTCATTGTATGCCGGAAATACCACGCTCAGACGCACTTCCGCCGGCTCGATACTACCTGCGTCGGGCGAAAGATGGCCTGCATGGAGGCGGTCCTGTGTCTGTTTCTGGAGCCGTCGCTCAGCCAGCCAGCGGTCATACCAGCAGGGCAGTTGCCGAGGCGTAGTAGGCTCTCCAGACGGACTGGATGTGACGTAGGTCTTCTCTGACGGAGTCGATGATCGTGGTTTAGGAGCAACGAGGTGAAGAAGGGCGAAGAGCTAGGTCAAGTTCCCAGGGTGGTGTTAGCTGAGTGCATACAAGTATGAAGAGAGTGAGGGCGCAACAGCGCTTGCAACGCAGCTCTCGATTTGGTCAAGAGGTATAGTTACCATAAAAAGGCCAAGCAGGCACAATAAGACGAAGCAGACCACCAGGCTATGTGTGGGCGTTGTCTCGACGCGCACCCACGTGGACCTCACACAGCTCGTCACAAGCTCCAACACGCCCATGGCCTCGTCAATTCACCAACGCTGGTACGAGGGAGGCCAGCAACGCGAGGGAGGGCAAGCAGAGAACTAGATAGATATCCTTCCGGAAATGCCGCAGCGGAGACAAAGGGCAAGGTCAAGAAGCGTTCGCATGCGAGGTTTCGTGCGCAACTTCAGCGATGCGTCCTCATCGGATGCGGCGGTAATGGGAGAAACAAGAGTCGCATGAAGTCTAAGAGGGAAAAGAATGTAAAAACGAGATCAACAGCCCACGATTCACCCGGGTTGAGCAGGTAGGGCGGCGGCTGTCAACAGCTGCCAGCGCGATTGCATGAAGCAAACGGAACTCTATTCGTTGATAGAGGTAGGTTAGTGCAATGTAGATACTGACGTCGCACAAGCTTGCGGCTTCCGGCTTGCATTGCCACTTGAGAACGTGGGAACGTGTCAAGTTCCCCCTTTTTTGGTGAGGCGGGCCGCATATCGACCAGGGTAGGTGTAGACTTCGTCGGTACTTGACCGGTACACGGTTTCCGCATACACATCGGAGTGAGGGGCTTGGTCGCGAAGTGGGTACAGCTAGGTAGACACACACACCATGTACTATTTCTGGACTGGACCGATACATACTGTTTAGCCAATGGGATTCGACATGTTTGACGAAAAGGACAATTATTAGGTACCTAAAGTGCCACCGCCCGTTGAACAAACAGCCTTTGATTCCTCTTCGCCTTTCATCATGAGCTCATTCTGTGTCTCCTCCTCTGTGTCTCCTCTCTCTGTGTCTCCCCATAACACATGGCTGGCGGCACAAAACATGCTATGAGAATGAAACAAGTGCATGGGCGATTACTTTAATTGTGCAGTATACATTTATGCGTCCTGCTTCATGCTTGATGCTGCTTCACCTCCCATTCTCCAGACATCATGCCGAAAGACCGGAAGAGTCTGAGCGCCGCTGCTCGAAAAGGCATCGTGTTGCGAGTCTTTCAGTTTCCAACATGCGCGGTCGTTTACTTGCAGAAAGCACTGAGACAGTGGGCAATGAAGGTCATCCAATGAAGGTTGGTGGTGGTGTATATTCGATAAAGCCCTTCGCAGATTCCATCTATTGCATCGGCCCAGACTACCCATGTATCTCCTCTTCATCCTCATGCCTTGATGATATCCTTGTTTCAGAACTGTAAAAACGAGATAACTCCATCTATGCGCGCTAACTCTAAGAACACCGATACCGTAAGTAGATTCAGGCACGTCATGCCATACCGTCCCCTTGACATGAACAGAGCCAAGTGTTCGTTCCACCAACACAAGAGAGTTGGACAAAAGTGCCCCGTTTTTTCCCCACCGGTCAAGAAAGTCAATATACCCAACACGCCGATTCTATGCATATGATCGTGAATTCGTAATACATCGCAGGTCAAGCCAGCGTAAACACAGTTCGAAAAGTAAAATGATGGTAACAATGGAAATATGCGACACAAATAAGGAGGAAGCTTCCAGAAAAAGCAGCAGGCCAAGAACTGCCCTGGAGTACTTCATTGCCCCGTTCGTCCGGGTACGGATTAGACCAGTAATGCAGGCACCTTTGAAGTCGACCATCGATTCTTCCTGAGGAAATTCCCAGCGCCGACCTTGGAGAGCCTTCTTTGTTTTCCCGGCTTTTCTTGCGTCTCCGGTATAGCCATTTCGGGAAATACATTAGCCAATTGATCTGCACGAGCCAAAGATATGGGGCGTCTTCGATCCACGTGTTGCTGGAAACTAGCAGTCTGTGATTCCACGTTGTTTGGCCGGCGATCTAGCTGCTGAGGTCGGCGGACCTTGGTGTTAGGCATCACGCTTTTTGTTGGCTGGGGGGTCCAAGCAGGAGCCGTGGCTTCCGTATGCGCATGAGACGGTGCCGGAGCGGTTCCGATGGAGGGAGCGCGGACATCCATATCAGGCTCCGGCAATGAGATCCAATGTATCGAATGCTCTTTCTTTTCTGCCGTCGGTGTATGAGCAGTAGCCTGAGTCGAAGCTGGCTGCTTCGAAGTTCCGTTTGAGAGGCCTGATAGCGATGTTGCTGAGCTCTGTCGTGTTGACGGCAGGAGAGTGTCGGACCGCGATGACTTGATGGAACTGGCTCGACCGCTATATCCGTGAGGGGGCAGATGAGTAGAGCTACCCCCCAAGTTGGTTGATTGAATTGCGGCAACGGCTGGTATTGAGGCAAATCCTCTCATTGATGGGGGAGGGCGAGAGTCTCGATGGGTACTCGAGTGTGGATGTCTGGACGTGCTCGATGATGCGTATTGCTGGATAGAGGCGTCAGATTTCCTCCGGGCATGGCTTGGATGCAAACGATGGGTCGCAATGGCTTCGACAGATCGCGTTTCTGGCTTAGAGAGTTTGATCTCCAGATCATCATGAGAACTCGTAGAGCCGTCGGAGCTATCCAATTGGGAGGGTGTACCTGTGATCCCACACGTTAGTCTGCTGCGACAAACTCAAAATGCACGTAACCGACACAAGGAAGACAAACTTTTGTTTGAGGTTGGACTAAGTCGTTGTGTGTCATACACCCGAGGAACCTCCTTGCCCTTGCGTGAGACGTGCGTATAAGTCATATCTTGAGGAGCTGGATACATCATCTCCCGGCTCTCACGAGCACTTGCCGTGTGCGAAGAAACACCTGTGTAGCTGTAAGCTCTCGGTAGACGAATGGCAGGCGTCATGTCCTCGCCGGGGTACGAGACTCGAGACAGACTGCTGCCAACGCGAGGTACGCCAGGCATATTCATATGATGACCGTTCGCCGCCATGACACTTCGTCTGCGGTTCTGCTCGACTATCCGGGCCCGATCAGCCTCTCTCCAGCTTGGCGGCGCACTAGCGAAGGCGTCCGCGGCGGCGTGGGTCGGAACATGCTTATACGGAATCTGTGCCTGCTCCTTTTCTTTCTGCTCAGCCAGCTTTGCGTTATGCTCCTTGACCCGTTGTCGGCTTTTCCGGAGCGACGAAAAAATAGACATGATGGAGGACGACTCCGGATCTGAGAGTTATGGATAGCCGCGGGGGATCCGTTCGGGTCCGGTTGTCTGTTGCGTAAGGAGAGGAGTCGAAGGGGAGTCGGAGAAAGAAAGTAGCCCGTAGGCAGCTTGATTGGCGCAGCAAGGTTGCTGCAGGTCTGTGGACAGGCCTATATAATCGTTTTTTTTTTTTTGAATTTAGGACAAAGAAGGAGTGGCACCAGTCAACCGGCCGAGATGGCGCAGGATTAATAAAGGGAACACGGGTCGGCCCTGACAGGACCACCACCCCTACCCCTGGCTTGCTTTCAAGAAATGATTTGCGTATTCACGTCGCACGGATTTGTTAGCCGTCAAAGCAGTGCAGCGTGAGCAGTCGGTCAGAGTCCAGGTGAAGGCGTCTTTGGTTGGTGAAGGCGTCTTTGGTTGGTGAAGGCGTCTTTGGTTCGCGAAGACAGTATCAGGGAGGAGTCGGCGCCGAAAAGAGCACCGAGGCCGCCCGTTCCTTTAATACTTTCATGCCTCCTTCGGCACACAGGGCAGTGACACAATTATTGTGATTCGGATCCCGTGGTTGGCAGCGCGCGTTCCTGGGCTGTCTTAGAAACGGGGCGATGGAGGCCAGGGTGTCTAGGTACGAGTTGGGTCAATAAGTCGCTGCATGTGGTCGGTCGCGAGGAGGCGAGGAGGGGGAGTCGGACGACTCACGAGGCGACGAAAGTGACGAGGGGAACGAAGGGCAGGCAGAACGAGGGGACGGGCCCACCACCAGCCGGCGGCGGCTGCGGGGTGTGTTGCTGGGACTGGGCAGTGGGCAGGCTGGCAGCTGTACCGCTGGTACGTACAGTGTACATAGCCTGTGAATCGGACTGACGCGAGAAGGGGTGGCTCTGGCAGCTGCGCTAGACAGCTTAGACAGCTGCACCGGACGAGAAGGGGTTGACGGACCGGATGATGTTTGCTCAGCTTTGGGCTCACGACACGCATCGTATTTTCTTTGCGCGTCCTGCAGACGTCAGTCCCCTCTTCAGCCGCAACCCTGAATCCCGTGTCGATTCGGTCTTGTACGGAGTATGGGCTGCACAACGAATTCTGTCCAGTACCGGTAGTCCGAGATGGAGAATTCTATCGCCACTGGCTGGCCAGGTCCGAGAAGCAGTGTTTCAGCCCTGAGTCCTTGGACGTCTTTGAACCTCTTTGGACCGTCGAGAGGCCCCAATGCGAAGTCAATCTACGGTCAATCTACGCTTCTCCATCATCACAGCAGTGTTGAAAAGCGATGTCTGCACGTACATCGAAGCCGACACCTGATTGGGCGCAGCTGCGCATGTCGCAGTTGCTATCCATGTTGTACCAGGACTGCGGATGGGCCATCCATGTGATGGTTGCGCTCGGCATTCTAGAATGGCTGCGTCAAGTTGAGCAAGCACATGCACGCATTACTGTATGCTGTACGAACCCGCAAGGTAAAATTATCCTCTACAATGACCTGCTCGGTGCGCAGCCGAGTTGCAAGGCGATGAACCCGGTCCTTGCCGGCTGACGCAGGATATCAGCCCGATTCCAAAGTTCCATCACTTTTCTGACTCAACCTGCAAAATACAAAGTGTTGCCATTGCTCCAATATGAGCAGGGGGTTTCTTAAGGACCAGTTGTTATCTGTTGGGTATGATATGTAGGTAGGTAGGTACCTCGGCGGATGACGACACGCAGTTATTCTGCGTGTCACTCACGCCAAAGATGGAGGCAGACGACGTGGCACTGACACACAATACGGAGACGAGTCCGTCGTAAAACCCCAAATGTCATCGACGACTACAATTCTATGCGCATGCCACATACGTGACAACTCCAAGGCCGCGGTATGAGCACGCATCTTCATCTTCCACACAAATCGGATCTCTTTCGCAGCACGGACTTCCCGCCTTGCATGCACAGAGCCCCTCGTGAAGAAAGGTCTATTGATCATCCGTTGATCATAGTCGTCAACATGATGTGGCATCCTGAAGGCTGACTCGGGAAGAGAATATCTACGTACCGCCTTCCTTTTTCGCAACGCTGAAGAAACTGGATTTGTTCTTTTGAAGCCACAAAAGAAGAAAGAGTGGAGAATTTCTTACTGGGACCTTATCGTGCGTCGGATTCCGCCTTGCCGCAGCTCTTTCATTTGCCCATGCGTACGCCTCGTCGCATAATAGGTATCTTCCTCTCGACACCTTTCGCTTACCGCACCTAGTGTCCGAACATCGTGGCTGGCTAAGGCCCGGTGGCAGAGAATTCAATGCAATGTTGGGCTCCGGGACGCAAGATCCGGTGGTTGATAAGCCATCCACGTGCGGCCTTGTTGGAGAGAATCGACAACAACGCTACATACCACGCACCGACTGACGTTATCGGAGACATAGGTATGTAGCGAGGTCCAGCACAAACGTGCGCCACAGCTGGAGCTTGACATCATTTGGTAGGATATCCCCTGACTGTTGCCAAGAGGGTCGCCAAGAGGGTCGCCAAGCCCGTCTACACGTCGCGGTGCTCTCGCATCGCTCAGCCCTGGTGGAGTTTGGTGAGCCGGAGGCAGCACGCGACGGCAATGGACTGGATGGTACTCGATGCGACCGCCACCAATGCTACCGAACCCTTCACACGACCCCGAGAGTCACATAATAATAATTGCATTCATTCTGGTATTTGTCCTGGCATTCATTCGGCCGGATGGCGTGAGAGTGCGGCCTTGCTCGATTCTCTAAATCTTATATCACCAGATCGCCCCCTCCGGACAAGTGCCGCTGCGCGTGACAGTAGCATGAAGACTACTCCGTACTGTCTTTGACGATCTTCCCGCACGTCCCCGCCATCTATTGTGCATAAAGAGGCGTCCGGCTTGCTACCTACCTACTCAGCAATGACTCCATGTATAGTATGCAACGTCGAACTCCGGTCGAGCCGGCCTTGTCTACATGTGTTCAAGTCAGGGCGGCATCCTTGACGAGCTGCTAGGTTTGCGCCATCCATGAGTTCGTCAAGGACACCAGGTGCCTCGTATTTTCGTAACCCAAATCCAGTCTGGTGTGCTCGTCTCGCCCCCGTGGCCCCCTTGTCTGGCGCATGGCGCCGGATGGGTTGCCGTTACAGCAGAATCGGCCGAGCAGATAAGAAGCATCTACATAGCTTAGAGCTACAGTGGGATGCCAGACGTTCTCGCCGCGTGTACGACAATATTCCCGTCATCGTCTGCATCACCCTATCATCATGTTGTCTAGTGGCTCACCGTACATACTTGATTCTTGTGACAGCCACGCCGTTGGCCCAACTCGCCTTGGGTCTTAGAGAATCGACGGGTTCAGCAGTGTAGAATCCGAACGACAACGGTACAGCGGTTCGGAATGGCCTCTTTCTCGGGAAGGTGCTGACTTGCATCCGATCTGCCCTCTGGCCGTTCAGCTCCGAAGTACGTCTTCGGGCACAATCGCGTCTCCCTCATGAGAACGTGCACAAGATTGCTGTCGTTTGCATTCAACGTTGCAGCTCACTAAATTTCGTCACGTCCCGAGGTAGTGTATTACTGAACCTCTATGGCGGCGATCACCGTACGCCAAACGATTTCGCACGTCATAGCTATGTATTTGTACTAATCGGAACTGCCATCGAGTCCTAGCCAGGATCCGCTTCTTACCCGCTTCGTCCACGCCAAAATGCAACATCTCGGGGGTGCAGCACTCACTCTAAAGATGCAGAAGCCGGACCGAAACCAAAATAAAAATACAGAGCTCAACCTCTACCAAGGCGGCCGACTAGTGCGTTTCAATAAGGCTGGGGGACTACTCAATTGGTGGCTTCCGACAACGCCTCCTTAGCCTCACCATGTCTGGGGGGCAGGGTTGGGCGTTCTGGGTTCACCAAACTACCTGTACGTATACTGACTCAAGCACAATTTGGTGTATGTGCAACTCCATGAGTATCTCGATCTGGGACTAACTTACAGCCCTGAACACTGGAGACAAGTTGATTTGTCTTTACTCTCTTTCAAGTTTCAACAATGACGCACTCATGATGCTCCATAGTGGAGGCGAACCTCTTCTGCGCCTTTCGTATCAGCCATGACCCATATTCACTGCTCTATTGAATTCATTTGTTCCAACTTATAACGGTCGAAGTCGCCGATTTTGGAGCAAGAACAACCGTCGTACTGGCTGACTATTCGCAGTTGATCGGGAGAATCTACTGAGTACTCACAAGTCCTCAACGTGTGTGCTTGGCTCAATTCACAGGCAGCAATCAATATTTTTCAGAATCGTATCAACCAATAGATCCGGGATGCCCGATTATGCCGTCGCGTAAAAGCACATCGGCTGCCTACAGCCTCAATCTAGCAGCTTCATATTTGGGCATACAAACACGGGCCAGAATGGTATCGAGCTCCGGCTTAACACCACCAAATCCCCGAGATGACAATGCAGATGTTGGATTTGACGGCTTCATCTCAAGAGAGTTCCCCACAGTCGGGTAAAGGATGCACTATAGATGCACGTTGACTCGCGAACGGCATGCCATGGCTTTGCCACAAACTTACGGGCATGATATGTGCACATGGCCGAGTTGAGCAGGGCCGCCGGCCGGTGACGATAGTCGGAGACAGTAGACTGAGTCGAAGAGCTACGCTTGTTTCACTCGTGACTGAACGACGAGAAGGAGTCACCACGCGGGCGCCAAGACAGGTGACTAGCATTCCACGCCGTCTCCCAATTTTGCGTGACGCGTCCATGTCTCAGCAGAAGGCACGACAACTTGTTGAAGAGTCGTGAGGTGGCCTGGCTGCGCGGTCACATCATCTCATGGGGTTCTTTCCGCATTGCTTGTGTCTGAAGGAGAGAAGAGGAACTTTCCTTCTTCGCTCCTCGAAACCGACCGACCGGCGCCGACCGAATCGAATTAGAGATCTCGATTCAGATGCAATCGTGATCGTTGACGCCACCATTTTCCCCCACACTCTTGTGATGCCGAGAATTCGATATCTCGGGTCGGTCAGTCTGTGGCCATGTAGGTATGCCGTGCTACGCATCTCGTGTTGCCATGACCGCTCCAGTGGCATCCACACAGAGCTTGTACGTACGTATAGCTACAATGCATTAAGTTCCTGCCGTTCCCTTGCGCCACTGTTGCACTTCAGTTATATACTCAGCGGGAACAATAGGAGTGTGAACAAGGAAGCTTCGGTGTCGATGGTTTTAGGTGCCTCTGCCAAAACCTTCCATCACTGTCTGTACCTACTGCTGTGACTCGGAAGGGAGACGCTGGGACCTGGGTAAAGATTATGCACCCCATTACCTCTCCATGTCCAGTAAGGCACTCCAATTTGATACAAGATCTGATATTCTTATCTTTCCACTAGATTTCTGTTCAAAAGTTAAAACAGCTTCCTCATCATAGGGCGTATTCCTGCTCAAAGTGGCCACTGTGCTCCTATTCTCGCACTTCGTGGCACGTCGACGGTCGCACCACGGAAATGAGTGACGTGCGATCCGAATCTCACTGCATACAAGATTGAGTAACAACTTCATTACTATTCGTACACAGATACCAGAAAGGTGGATATATATGAGAGTAGGTGAGGTGCCTGGAACAAGATAGCAAGTTCGTGACAATGTAAGTCACAGGATTCGTGTGCTACGCGCCCCATCTCCTCTAAAAGCAAAGTCCATTAGGGGAATAAGCCCCGCAGGATTCTGTGCTGCGATCCTACCACCGTGCTTGAGCCTTGTGTTTGTGTATATATATGTCTCAGAGGGGGGCGATCTTTGCCTTTGACAAAAGAGCGGCGAGGCTCATGACGAAGTTCAAGTCCAGAGGTTAATCAAGTTCGTATCGCTCGACATACGCACTTGACAGCGCCAATTGAGCTTAGAAAGCAAAAAGAAAAGTCGGTCTAGTTCACCACGAACCTAAGAAGCGATTCCAGTCAATGGCATTGTATGTATGTAAGTATCGACTGCTGCTTTGTTGGCGCGCTATGAGTCTGTGAGACTGTGACTAACTACTCAGCACGAAGAACAGCATCACACGCCATCGCACCGAGCACCCTGCATCGACTTTTGGCCTGTGATTCCGCCCCCGATGACTGCAGTCCAGAAGACCAGCTGACACTACGCCTCGTGCCTAACGTACATGAAGAGAAAGTCGCATGCAGGCAGATCGCGTGGGGGCCGGATCGTGGGGAACGAGTAAGTACTGTCGCCAGACTCAAACTCGGCCATTCATCGACCGACGACTTCTTGCCCTCTCAATTGTCAATCCAATGATGAGAAAATCTCTTACAAATACAATTGCAGACTTGGTCTGGTGACCGTCTGGCTGAATGGCATCAGGTTACCGTTGGCAAAAGGTAGTCAGACTTCTTATTCGGGAAAGACGTTGTCCATCAAGGATGATCTGATTCATTACGGACTCGCAAATGATATATGGGGCGAATGGGATGATGTGATTGCATTGCGCGCAGTGTCATGTCTGCTGAGTGATACTTGCTTGGAACCGGGTAAGACGGTCCTGGGCTCATGGACTATCTATGAGAGTCTGTGTGTAAGTCAATTTTGCTATGTCTCCATTCAATTCATTTCTTATCGTCATGGAATCAATGTTTTATTGCTGGACTGCTTCTCTAGATCTGCTTACCGCGGCTTCGTGACTATACCTAGTACGTTACTACATACCATCGAATGCAATCCACCGAGTGACATATTAGGCTCATGGCAACCCGAGTACCTCTTTCGATTCCTCTATCCCAATAGGGCATGCCGAAATGGACGTACAAATATCATACGACATACTTGTTGTGAATGTATGTACTTTTATTCATCCCAAAATGATGGCAAAGAAAGCCCTGTCTACCTCGACTGTCCTCCAGCATACCTACCCACTTTCGGCTTCAGCAACTTTGCGGAGCCCGTGGGCGAAGCGAGTCGCAGTATTCTACGGGTTGCGACCGGATGGTGTGCGAGATTCTTGGCATTGAGGGCATCCATCGCGGCTCTTATCGGCAGCCTCGTGCTCAGCCTGCTCGCGAATCGGGTGCCACTCCGTACGTACTTTCCAACATGAGCTACGAGATTGTGTCGGGCCTCGAGCGCCGAGGCCGCCGAGAGCTCAGAGAGTGCACAGGCGGACTGAGAGCTTTGATAAGACTGTCGGGTATCTCAAGAGAAGGGATAAACCAGTGAGCAGTGAAAGTTGACACTCGCTCGGAACATTGCGTATAATAATACGCGAAATGGTTGTGTGCACGATCCAAGGGATCTACATAGTCGCATTTGTTAATTCTGGCCTTATGATTTTGGCCTTATCGGTACGTGTGATTCTCCTACCTACAGGCCACGGGGTCAAGGGCTCATGTAACCGGGGGTGGGTGCTGCCATGCATGCCGCTATGGTATCGTTGTTTTACGGAGTCTCCGTAGGCACATGATCTCGGTTCGGTTCATCCTGCCGAACCTTCCCATGTTCGTTTCTTTCGCTACATATTGTTTGTTGATCGGAACACCGATGGGCCATGGTCCATGGTGGCTCAAGGCCATGGATTCCATGCCCGTGCTTTGTGATAGATCCACTTTTTAAGCGCATCGTGTCCCATCTCAACTTTTTGAATCATGGTCTAGGGTACAGCACACTACGGAGAGAGGTGCGATGTCATGATGAAGTCAGCGTAAATGCCCCCTCCTCTTGCGTAACGTGATGCAACATGAAAGCAACACGTTACACAACCCTTGCTCCCAACGGATCGCCGCTTTGTCACATTGCAAATCACAGAGGTAGCGGCGCAAAAAAACGCCGAGTTGCAAAGTCAGGACTCAAAAGACGGAGATGAAGAAGGGTATAATAAAGGGCCAAGGGCCAAGGCTGGATAACTGGGCAATAATAACTTGATAAGGCACCGACGCAAGACAAGGAAGACAAAAAGATACATTCGGAGTAAAGGCAATTTAGGCAAACAATTGTGGCTAGGGAGAACAAAGTCTCTAGTACTTGCGCAGGGTGCACTCTACTACTGGCGATAAGGTATTTATACGTACGCCGTCTGTTCTTCATGTCCGTCAACGTTCCGTCTCGTGTCTCTCCGACTCTCTCGTGCTCTCCCCACCCGATCCTTCAAAGCCACGTTGTTATTCGTCACTTGCATCACAGTCCACTCCTCCACAAGTTGGTTATCACCATCTCCCGCTGTCTTTCCCCGCGTTCTTGCCGTACATAGCAGAGCAGCATCTGCGCCGACAGAGAACGCGTCAAGCGGCGGCCGGTTGGGTCTAGTTGACCATTTTAGTCATTTTAGTCAATTTGATCAATTTCTCTCTTCTTTTTACCCTATGTAGCTGCACCGTCACGACTTGTCCGTACCTAAGTTAACAGCACGCGCGCGCGTAGCGTAGATCCTCTTTCGGCCCCCACTGTGGCCCACACTGTGGCTTACACTGTGGTCTATCTGCGTGTGGCTGGCCCGTCCACTCCCGCTTCGTCGCCCCGTGCCTCGCTAACCCATCCTAACCTCTCTCGCATCATCGACAAGACATCAGCCCAACCAAGACCGGCTCCCCGCGCATCCTCACGCGTTATCTCCGTCGCCTTGTATCGTCCGAGTCTCTCATTTCGTCGCCGACTTTGCATCGCTCGGCCGCTCGATTCGTTTCTCGTCGCTGTTGATCGCTGCTCGAACCCGACCCGCTTCAGCGCCCAACGCATTCGACGCCCTCAACCCATCACGTACCGAGTTCGCGCTCAAAGACTCATCGTCGCATCCGCCCCGCCATCACACCCGCCATTGGCCTCATTCTGTCAATTCGATCGCGTCATTGCGACACGCCGACACTATCGGCGCTCTTCCCCAAATAGTTGCGCTTGCGCCACTCTGGCGCAAACACGAGAAGCACCGTGGCGGCGCTCACGCTCTCGAACCACAACATCTTGCCTGAATTGTCCCTCGAACAACATCTGCAACTCGCTCCCGATCTGAGTGCCTACTTTGAAACGGAGGTGGGCTCCGAGCCGTTGATGATGGCACAGGCTGTGCCTCATCAGACGGATAAAAAGCGCGTCAAAGTTTACGAACTTCGCGAAAATGACTGGTTCGACCTCGGAACCGGCCTCTGTACCGCAACCTTCATCGCAGTATGTTGAAGAAAACACCAGTCTCTGCTCCCATTTCAACCGATTTCGATGACACATGACACCTGAGTACTGTGGTTCTGTCCTTCAAACTTGTGCTAATCCATTTTGTCTTGTGCCTCTATCAAAGACGGACGAAGGCCGCAAAGACCCCAGAGTCCTTGTCGAATCCGAGGAGCATCCAGAGCAACTTCTGTTAGAGACCAAGATTCAGAAGGAAGATGGCTTCCAGAAGCAGCAAGGTGAGCATTCAAGTCGGCGCATTTCGACTCTTTTCCCGTCCATGTGTCCCCTGTTCGTATGGTAGCCGATGAAACTAATGCGACTCCCACTTCAGAAACACTCATCGTGTGGCAAGAATCCTCATGTGGCACGGATATGGCCCTCAGTTTCCAAGAGGCTGAAGGCTGCGCCTTAATATGGTTCGCATCAGACTCTGATTTTGACACTTTCTTCCATGTTGGCTAATACGGGCAATCGTTTTGCAGGGATTTCGTGAGCAGCGTCCAGAAGGCAATGTCTAGCAATCTTGGAGGCGACGACGGTCTGTCAGATGACTTGACCATGGAAGCTCCCCCGTCGATGAGTCTTCCCTTGGCCGAGCTCGGCAATTTGCCCGAAATCGAGTCAAATGTGCGCATCTTGTGCACAGGCGCCAATGGGCGCGATGCTTTGACCAAATTCGTCATAGCGGACGACTACATTATGAAGCTGGTTCCATTAGTCGAAATGGCGGAGGATCTAGAGAGCCTTCCCGACCTCCACCGACTTTGCAACATCATGAAGGCTATTATTCTTCTAAACGACACTGCCATTATCGAGCGCGCCATAACAGACGACTGCCTTCTCGGCGTAATGGGCGCTTTGGAATACGATCCCGACTATCCAAGCCACAAAGCCAATCATAGACAATGGCTCGAAAATCGAGGTCGTTTCAAGGAAGTTGTTCCCATCGAGGATGAACACACGCTTTACAAGATTCACCAGACGTACCGCCTTCAATACCTAAAAGACGTGGTTCTCGCCCGGATACTTGACGATCCTACATTTTCCGTCCTGAACTCGTTGATCTTTTTCAACCACGTTGAAGTCGTCTCACATATCCAGTCGAATGAGCGTCTTCTCAGCGAGCTGTTCAGCATATTCAACGCCAACTGCCGCGACGAGAAGAAGAAAAAGGACGCGATTTTGTTCATTCAGCAGTGTTCCGCCCTTGCTAAGATCATACAGGCCCCCACCATGAAAACAGGCATCTTCCACCACATGCTTGCGCTCGGGTTGCTTCAGGTCATCCACTACGGGCTCAGGCACAGAGACGTTGGAGTCAGAGTCGCCGCGACGGAAATACTAGTCACCAGCATGGATCACGAACCGCAGCAGATTCGACAGGCCATCAACCGCCAGCTGCATGATAACCAACCGACCTTGGTGGAGTTATTGGTCGACGTCTTGCTCGTTGAAGTTGATCTGGGTGTCAAGACTCAGGTTTGTGACGTGCTGAAAGTGTTTGTAGATCAGGGGATTCCTCCGCCAGGTCCCTCGAACGGCCAAAACTCCGCCGTCCCCGTGCGCACACATGTAGACCCTCAGCAGGAACTTTTTCTCACACGGCTGTACGAACGCGCGGCTCCCAAGCTCTTCAAACCGTTGATCGATCTGGACAGGCAAACGGATCTGAATTTTGGAGTCCAGCAAGCTTCCATGTTTTCTCACCTCGTGGATGTCTTGCTATTCTTTATTCGACAGCATCACCGATATAGCAGGTATTTTGTGCTGAGTCACAACCTTGTTCAGCGAGTTGCTCAGTTACTGAAAAGCCGAGAGAAGTTTTTGCAACTGGGTAAGCCTCTTCCTTCCCCTATTTTATCATCAAATACACGTTGCATCCCGCGTCTTGACTTTCCAAATCCGGTCTCGATCAAGATTCTCGTTCAGATCTAACAACTCCTCTCTATTTTAGTGGCCATTCGATTTTTCCGCAGCCTCATTGCCCTCCAGGATGAGTTCTACCTGAAGCAGATTTTGGAGCGGCGGGTATTGGTCCCGGTTTTAGATATACTGTTAGACATCTTGCCCGGAGATAACCTACTCAGCTCCGCATGCATCGAGCTATTCGAGTTCGTCAGGAAGGAGAATCACAAGGACCTGATCCATACCTTGGTCGCGGACCGTCGAGACTCCCTCATTCGCTTCAGCTACATAAGCACAATCTACGACCTTATCGTGCGCTATGACCAAACACAAGACTACTCAGATAGCATGGACTACTCGTTGGAAGAAGGTCTTGCCATGGCCCGAAGGTTGACACCTATGCACCACCAATTACCTGTAGATCCCACAGAGGAGGACTATTGGAATACTTCCGATCCCGAGGACGACGACGAGGAGACCCTGGAGGATCTGGCCAATGATGATCAATTCTTGTCCGACAACGGGCCCTTGACGCCGACGAAGCCTCTAGTCGACTACGCGTCTGATGAAGACAGCGACGACAATGCATTTTTTGAAGATGTTTCACCCGCAGACGCTTCCGAGGCCTCAGTCGCACCTGAACCTACTGCGTGGGGTATCGTGGCTCCGCCCCTAGAGCGCCTATCGGAGAAACGTCGCCGTGAAGAAGACGAAGACGACGAGCTTGATCGGCTGCTGCACAACAAGCGCCGTAGCAGCAGCACCTCCGATATAAAGTCCACAGCTGCTGGCCCTCGCCTCTCAACGCCGAAACGAAAGTCCTTTGGCGGTGGCTCCGGCACACCAAAGATCTCCATCAGCCTATCAACTGCGGCGGTCGGAACGGGAAGCAGAGGCAGATTCGATGAAGAGTCATGAGGGTCACATTGTGTGTGTTTTGTTTTTACAGCTTTCATTTCATATCTGCTTTGACTTTTTTCTTTGGTTCTTGGCGACGGCGCATAGGTGGATTCACCCCCCTCTGCTTAGGTATATTTTCGATTTTTCGCGGTTTGCGCGGCTCTTTCCCCTCTCCTACGTGCCCCTGTTTTTCGCTGCGCACGCGGAGAGAGTGAATGGAACGTGGTTCAATCATGACCGGGAAACGGCCTTTGGGGTGGCAGGTTTTTCAGACAGAAATGGGCAACTCGGCGGCGTTGTGTCATGTTCTCTTACCGTGTGATTGGGGCGTTTCTATCTCCAGTTATTCGAAATGCAGCTATGCTAAAGATTGGCGAAAGCTTTCATAATGCGCCTTGATTGTGTGTTTGATTCCCTTTCTTCTCCACTGCGAATGGACGGCAATGGCGATGGGTGCTTTGGGATGGAGTGAGAGACTGGGAAGAGGAGGTGGGTTGATTGGGCGATGTGTGTGTATTCTTCTGCCAATGAGAATCGTTTGTCTTGGGCAAGAGAAATTGAGATGACACTGATGATGGAAGACGTGAGGGGTTTGTTCCTGAGGTTTTCCTGTCATTCTGCTGTCGTTGCCACACGATTCTTCACGCGGCGCCATGTCCGACCCTTTGGTGTTTGAAAATAACCCGAAGACGATGGACGGCCGTGGACATGGGGAACACAATCTGGTCAAGCCGCGGGACGTTGGTTTCGAGCAGGGAGGGGCCTTGGCCTCTCCCTCCCAACTTCCAAGCCCTGAAGCACGTTGATTGTACCGTTGTACGCAAATTGCGGGCGCTATGCCTGGGTGGAAGGAGACTCGCCTGCCTGGGGAAAACACGGACGACCTGGCAAGGCTACGAAATAACGGACTATGTTTGTTTTTGATGATCATTTTGTGCCTTTTGTGTCTTGTCCTTTATACCTGAGCATGTTCAACGCACACGCATCATCAATATATGGGTGGTTCTCGGAAATATCTATATGGCTAGCTCTCGGTAATATCTTTACGGCCGGACCTCGGAAATGGAAACAATATTTACTTAGGAGATGGTGCTAAATGGTGCTAGAACAATCATGGACAAGGATAAGGAACGCATGCTTCTCTTTTGACGTCACTGGGAACATCGATACACACACACACACACATATATATCCGTATACAGATGTACCTCCTACTTCCTCTTGAACTGCCTCGACCAAGCCTCATACCCGTGAATCATACCCGGCGTAATATTCCGCGGCGTCTTCTCCATAGCAGCCACCAAGTCCGCCATGGCAATCTCCAACTTGACCCCTCCCTCGCCATTATCATCATCAAAGCGCTCCAGCACAGCCATACCAGCCTCATTGCAAATCGCACTAATCTCCGCGCCAGAATACCCATCCGCAAGGCGCGCCGCTTCCACCACATCCACATCCGACGCAACGCTCAGCCCACGCAGATGCACCGTAAAGATAGCCTCTCGGGCAACTTGATCCGGAGGCCCAACATAGAGGACCTGGTCAAAGCGTCCCGGCCGCATAAGAGCCGGATCCATAGCCTCGGGACGATTCGTCGCCGCGAGGACAAGCACGCCCGTGAGGCTTTCAAAGCCGTCCATTTCGGTGAGCAGCGTGGTGAGCATGTTGACGGAGCCGTTGCTGCGGGAGGACGAGGAGGATCCGGCTCCGGAGAAGGGTGAGGCGCCGCTGCCTGGTCCGCGCTGTCCGCCGATGGAATCGATCTCGTCGAAGAAGATGATGGAGGGGGAGGCGGCGCGCGCGCGTTCAAAGAGGGTGCGTACGGCGCGCTCTGACTCGCCGACGTACATGTTGAGGAGCTCGGCGCCCTTGACGGCGAAGAAGTTGAAGCCGGATTCAGTGGCCATGGCTTGGGCGGAGAGTGTTTTGGAGCAGCCGGGGGGGCCGTAGAGGAGGAGACCCTTGGGGGGGTTGCGTAGGACATGGCGGCTGGAGGGGTTGGTGTTCTTTGAGAAGCATAGGGGCATTAGTTTGATGCGTTTTCCAAAACATAGTAGTTGGCAGAATATCAAGAGTTAGTCGATGAGAGACATACCTTGGTGTTCTTGATCATCCGGTTTAGAACCTTTTTGAGGTTCTCTTGTCCGCCTACATCCTGCCAATGAATGGTCGGCGGCTTGAGATTAATATCGTGCATGGCAGTCGGGCGTGTTATCCTCAGCGCCTGCAACATGTCTTCTTTGGACATGAAGTACTCTACGGGGACGGCCGAGGCGGAAGGAGTTGTTGATACTGTGCTGCTTTCTTCGTCTAACCGATTACCCAAGATCTTCTTTGCATTGAGCACCAGAGTCGCCAGGTCATCCCCATTGTAGGCATGCGTCTTCTGCGCCACACTGGCCAGACACTCCGCCTTTTCGTCTGGCCGGATCGGCGGATCAAGGAACTCGAGGATCTCTAGCCGTTCAGATGCGCGCGGAATCGGCAGCGCAATGTTCTCGCGGAAGCGGGATCGCTTCTGCAATTTGGCCGGCACGTCCGTCATGTAGTCCTCACACGTGGCCAAGACGACGACCTTGGGCAGCGCACCGGCGGCCCTGGCCTCAGCGGAGAGGGCATCGAGTTCCTCCGCCAGGGCTTCCACGACAGCCTCGCGGTTGGGTCGCTCTTTTGAGATGAGCTCTTCGAGCCCGTCCAGGAGGACCATGCATGGCTGCGAGGCGCGGGCCTGCTTGAAGGTGTCGCGGACAGTGGTGAGCTTGTCCGAGGGCTTAATCCAAAAGGGACGGCCCCATCGCGACTCGGCGATGCGCTGTAAGATCAGGGTCTTGCCGGTGCCGTGGCCGCCATGCAGGACGAAAGCGCATGATTCGCGCTCGTCCTTGACCCAAAAGGGACGGGTGAAGCCCCGGAGGAAACGGTTGATGGTGCTGATCTGGGAGGTGAGGCCTGGCACGCCCGTGACGGCGAGGTCGCCTCCTGTGAAGGCCGTGTCAGTGGCAGCGGCAGCGGAGGTAGAAACTGCCGCTGCATCGTCGGGTTCATCAGCGCCGAGAATGCGAATCGCTGTCGACGAAGGCTTGAACTTGGCAATGCTGTTGGAGCGCGCGTTTACGGCGAGCACTTTGTAGCTTCGACGCAGTTTGTTGATACTGACGCCTTCTAATACCATTCCCGGGAAAACCAGTTCCGCGCGGTCTATAATGTGTTTGTGTGTTAGTAGTCGTTGGCTCAAGCGAGAAAAGAGATGTCTGCCCCGATGAGGCTGCCACTCGGCCACCACAAACGCAAACTCACCCATGGATAATCCCAGCGCAAACTCCCAACAAGGAGGATATCTCGTCTCTCCCGTCGTTGTCGTCGCCCCTGACTCGCTGCTCACATCCCGTACCAGCACGTCCTTCGCATCCGGCACCTCCATGCTCACTTCTCCCAGCAGCGCAATCCTCACCTGGTCCCCGATCTTGAACCCCGTCGCTTCTTGGAAGGCCCTCGTCATCACAACAACATTGGGACTGAGGTTCTTGTCCGGCAGAACCCACAGCGTCGCCTCTCTCCTCGGCAGACCGTCGGGGTCCTCGAGCTTCTCAACCACGCATGGCTTCCCATTGTCAAGGCCATTGGTCAACGCAATGAGGGTATCTTTGCTGACGTAGAGGCGCGCAGCACCGAGGAGGCTGGCCTTCTCGAGAGCCGGGTTCGCGAGTGGACGAACCTTGGCGTCGATGCTTTTCTTAACCATGGCGGTGATGTGACGTGGGGTCGATGCAAAATCCGCGAAAATCCGCAAAAGCGAAGACCCGTGGGGGTGACTTCTTCGTCCACCTGAGGCGCAAATTTGATCAACTACCTGAGAGGCGAGTGAAATTCCATTAAAGGAGCGGAGGACCTGAGACCTTTGGAGTAAGTCTTGAATGAAAGATAGCTCAATATTTTTCTTCACAACCTTCCATGCTGCAAAAAGTTGTATGGTCCGGCATTCACAGCCTACGGAGTACAGAATTGTGTGAAGATGTGAAGATGGGAATTCAAGAATCACGCCCCGCAACGACAAGCTAAATCCAAAGCGGAAATTCCACTCGAGAGTTGGGAGTGAAACCAAGGATGAATACCTACTTCGTAAGATGAATTTGATAATTACATCCCTACAGTCTTAGTGACTGTACGCGCCGTGTTGACTTTGCGATTGGCTTTACGTCTGAGATGGGCACCATGATCGATTCATCAGTCGCGATCTCAGTCAGATTGTAGAATGATTGGCGTTGCGGCTGCGACGTAATTGGCTGCATGAAGTGAGCCTCTGGACCACCGCAGCGAGGTGTGTACAGGTACGGAGTTACATACAGGACCCACATGTGTTGCGTCTTTGCAACACCATCCCAAATCCATCCACGCGACCGCGTCTGAAACACTTGGCCCGTCTTGCCTTTCCACCACGTTCTCTCTCCCTGAAAGTACATAGCAAATATCGAACCGCGAAAAGGACCCTTCAGGGAGAGGAGAAAGCGAATACAACATCAAATGCCTCACTCAGGTTAATGCTCCGTCCTCAACCCCTCCGCGCCGCAGCCGCCCGCGCGGCCCCAACCCGCCTCCTATCCACCTCCCGAACCTCCCTCCAAGCCGATCCAAACCCCAGCCCAGCCTGGCCGCTCCTCCAAAGGCGCAGCCATCCCGAGAACGGCATCTCTGTCGCCGAAAGCTCCTCTTCCTCTCCCAAAGAGCTATCTCACACCGAGCCCGAGCCAGAAACAGTAGCAACGACAACGGCTACAGGAGCCCCCAAAAAAACCCATGATCCTCGTTTGATGCTCGTCCTCAAGGGACTGAGCCCGAGCCTCAACGCCAGTGACTTCTATCGTCTCGCGCCAAGTGACCTCCTAAGCTGGCAAACCGTCATCACAAAGAGTAAGTGAGTGAAGCAACCCCCTCTCGCAAAAAAAACATCAACGTCATTGGAAACAAACTTGGAAATAGAAATCATCACGCTGACGAGAACGTGGCCTCCCCCTCCTCCCCAGTCCAACAACAACGCGACCCCACAACCCTTGAACCCAACGGCCAATACAACATATCCTTCGGAAACCCCATCGCCGCGATCTCATACCACGACCGACTCCTGCGCCTCCACAGGCTATCTCACCACCGGCTCGAAAACGCCCATGGTCTATGGGAGAGTACCGTCCCGACGCACCTCCAGTCCGGAGCAAAGGATGACCCCGTGTCAGAGCTAGAGGCCTTCACCGTGACGTCTGGCTCCGCGAGCAAAACGTCCGTGGAAATGACAAGGCGACGTGTGGGAGTGACGCATAAGTGGCAAAAAGGCCTCGAGGAGATGACGCGTCGGTTGGGATATGGGGAGAAGCCGCCCGTGGTGCTTGTGCGTGTGTATCCGCCGAATTTGACGGCCTGGGAGCTGGAGAGGGGGATACGTGAGGATGGTATGGCGAGGGGGTGTGCGTGGGAGGTGAGCCCGCCGCAGGACCTGGATCAGTCTCTTCAGAGTGCGAGTGCAAGCTCAAATGCGTCGCGCAAGGCAGAGATGGGAGGCGATGACGGTGCAAAGGATCAAATACCATATTCTGCGCGCAAGGCGATGCAGGCGCAGAAATACTCACAGGGGCGCTTCGTTGTCGCGTGTGCCAACGATGCTGAGGCGAGGCGCTTTCAGCGGCGCTGGAATCAGAGCATGCTTCCGGCTGGGAAGAACATGATGATGGGATCGAGAAACGTACTTCATGCGTCAATAATAAACTGGTAAAGCGTCCAAGGCCTTTTCAATTGACTGGCCTCCCCTTTTCTTCCTATTTTACTATTCTTTTTCTCTTCTTTTCCCTGCTCTGCTTCACTTTAAGATCGCTCCCCCTTTGTGTACGGAGTATTCAAGGATCCTCCAGGTCATCGCACATCACACCCTAGCCATTTCCGTCTCCCCAGGCTGCACGAATCACATGTTCACACCAACGGTGCCTGACTGGAGAAGAACAAATCAACACATGTCCACGTTCATGACGATAGCATGCGACGATCTCAACCACCGCTGTTTATCCCCACCTTCTACAGTACCTAAGTGACGAAGTTCCCGTCTCCGTCGAGTCTCGTGATGCAGCCAGAAAAGAGGGCCAGGGAAGGAAAATGAAAGAAAAAAGAAAGAAACCTGTGCTGGAACCCAGATCAAATACTACCAAAAGAACTCCGGACCACCTTGCTCCTTCTTGAATAGAAAGAGAATGAGAAAGGCGTAGCGTAGGCAATGTTGCAATTAAAAAAAAGAAAAAAAGGAGGAAAACAACAAAAAAAGAAGAATAGAAAATCGTCAAGTATGGCCATTGCGTTCAAGCAAACAACCCCTCCAAAGACTATATCATTTCCCGCATCACAAGCAACCAAAAGAACGTGGGAGATCCGCATCGCGTGAGTCGTGGGTACTTTCTCTCACTCATCGAGAACCTGCTCCTTCCAGGCTGGGTGGAACGACATGTTGTGCAGTTCACCACGTCATGCAAAAGGGTGCCTCTGGGGCATTAGAAATCGTGAATTAACAGCACTTGCTACCGCCGCTCTCCGTCTTGTCGTTGACATTGATTCCGGCGCCGCCAGCTGTGTCGTTTTTAGAGCTGTCGATGAGACGCTTCTTAATATCGGCAGCCAGACTGTAAAAGGCCTTGTCGATATTGATGTTGCTCTTCGCTGAGACCTCGAGAAAGGGAATTCCGAGCTCGTCTGCTAACGCCTGACCTTGTTCTGTTGAAACAACACGCTTATCCTCCCAGTCACACTTGTTTCCGATTAGAATCTTGTTGACGCCCTCGGTTGCGTGCTGCTCGACGTTTTGGAACCAGGTTCGAATGTCTGTGTTGTCCAAGTTAGCAATCATCTCTTGATAAGGTGCAGAGCAATGAGCTTGCAAGACTGCCGTTTCATGTAAAGTGTCTCGAATTTGCATTTGCAGAGATAGCTCGGTCGGTGGACGCAACGAGATACAGCCGGCCGACGAGTCCCGAGGAAATTAACGTACTATTGAAAGATCGTTCGTCGGTGACGTCGTACACCAGAAGGATCCCCATGGCACCACGGTAGTAGGCTGTAGTTATCGTTCGGAACCGTTCCTGGCCGGCAGTGTCCCAGATCTGCAGCTTGACACGCTTGCCATCGAGCTCGATAGTTCGGATTTTGAAGTCGATGCCAATCGTCGTGATAAAGGATGGAGTGAACGAGTCCTCACTGAAGCGCAATAGACAGCAGGACTTGCCAACGCCAGAGTCGCCTATCAGCAGCAGCTTGATCTGAAGAGCAGAAGAGCGGGAGGTCAGCATGAGGCATCAACGAATGGGATTCGGCATTGCTCTCTTCATGAAGCTAATGGGTTCCTGAGCTCGCAAAACGACGAAAACAACGGAAAGGCCGCCGATAGATGAAGGTAAAATCAATCGACGTGGCATAACTGCCATCAAGTTGCGACATTAGGGGCAGAGGATGAATGCGACGACAAGATGACGAGACGTGGGGCGGGGTGTTGGGAGAGGAAGCGTGGGGAAGCCGTACCAAGAAGTCGTAGTTACGATTGCTCGGCATTGTGACGGATCGTGCGCGGTGCAGATTCAGGATGAGTATATCGAGCAAGTCGATCACAGGCGGCACGATGCAAATAGACAGGATGCTGAGGGACGTCGGGGGCCGCAAAGGGGAGGTGAGGATTGTCAGGAATACGGCCGTGGGAAGAAAGGGGAAGTATGGTGACGGTGACGAGGCAGCGACGCTTGGCGGGCGGCGTGTCGTTCAAGAAATTGGCAGCCAAGGTTGGCTAAGTACCGAAGTACCGACGAACCCCACGTATCCACGTACCCACGCACCCAACGCACGCAGTTACTGTACCTTCGAGTGGTACCTAGGTACCTACCAACGCCCGACGAGGTGCTCCTTCCTACCTTTACTTCCTACTTTCTCTGCCACTGAGCCAATTACAAGGACACGGCCATACGGGCAGCACGGTTCTGCAGGTGCCGTCATTCTCACCTGAAGGTTACAGCATAAATACCGTCTGATGCCATCTTGGCCAGCGTCAAGTTCGGCACAAACCCAGGATGATGTTCGGTACCGCGCTCAGCTCATCGGGCTCGTCGGGCCTCTTCACAGCCCCTCACGTAGCCGAACTAGTTGCACGACCCGTCACCTCCAACCGCGGCTTCGGGCAGGGAGGGGGCGCGTCTCAGCAACGCGCCTGACAGGAAAACCCCCAGCAGCCTGTCGACGAATTGTTGACTTCCGGTGCTTAGTGCGACTGATTGTTTCTGCGCCGGCGGCATCTGTACAGGAAACATCTTCCAGGCTCCGGCCTGTCATTGATGGAGAGGAACCAGTTGCTAAAAGAGGAAAGAGCGCGAATTGGCATGGAGTCCCAGACTGGCAGGTCCAGCAGAACGTGTCGGACTGTATACCAGGGCATCGAGTTCGAAAGCGAGTCGAGGGTGTTTTCAGTTTGGTGTACTCAGCATCATCAAGGAGTCCGTTCAGAAGCTCGTACATCATAAGTGGAGATTTGAATCTACTCTGCAAGACTTTCACTCTCCATCGTCCTTGAAAGCAGCCGAGTTGTTTGAAGAACAAGTGGTGAACAAGCATGCTATTCAAGGCTGTGCCGTAATCCCTCTCCCCAATCCTACTTCATCTTATAATACATTTATGATACATTCGCCTCTTCTCGACCCTCTTCGTGGTAAATTGGACGCTGGCATTTCTTACTCGTTGATCTTGGCGAGAATCCTGGAAGGCGGGAGTTAGTCTCGTCACCAAGAAGATGTAGGAAGAAAGCACCCTGGACTGGATTCCAAAGAGAAACTTACTCGCTTTCCCGGAACAAATGGTAGTCCTCCTCTCCAGCCTTGACTGGCGATCCACCAAACTGTAGAGACTTCCGCGTCAGCTATTTGGTCACATGCACAAGCGGCACGATTGTATTGAGCGTTCACTCTCCGGGAGGGAGAATGTCAAAGAAGCCCCAGACAGCGCCCAATAGAGTGAAGAGACGACTTACCGAAGGAATCAAGACTCGGTCACCGACAGCAACACCCATTGGCAATCGGTTGCCCGTCTTGTCCAGCGCACCAGGTCCCACGGCAAGGACCTTTCCCTCGTTCAGCTTCTCAACACTTGACTCGGGCAAGAAGATACCGCTCGCGGTTTTGGCCTCGGCCTTGATGCGCTGGACGAGGACTCGGTCCAGAAGAGGAGCGAGGGAGCGGATGGATCGAATTGAAGTGGCCTAAGAGTTTTTTTCGCAGTCAGTCTCCGATGAAGACGCACGTTTCAGTGAGCTGTTGGTGTCCATGCCAAGCGACGGGACGCAAATGAGTGTCGGCTGGAGATCGAGGCTTGTCTGCCTTGGTAGCCATGCAGAGCATCACGGGAAGAGACGATCGACGCGTAAAACCTACCATTATGATTAAAACACGGTAAAGAGGGAAGAGTGGAAGCAATAAAAAGAAGTGCGCGCTGAGTTCGTGTTCGTGGGTCGTGAGAAGAAAGATTGCAAGTGGCTTGTGAAGAAGGGATAGATACTGTGCCGGCTTTTGAAATGGGAAGAAGTCTGGCTGCGATTTCAATCCAGAGTGGAGCTCTCTCTTCCAACAGCTTCGAGAACGTTTGCTCTTTTTTTTTGCGTCCCTGTAAACAAGGCCACAACTTCACAAGTTTACAACCAACCTTGGCTCGGCGGACGATTTTCCCCGGTTCCGAGAAAGACTCCACATCTCACTTCATCTGCCAGTTTCTGTCGAGGACTCGAGCATCTCAATGATCAATCAAATGACGGCAGCTTGAAAATACATTACATGTACAATACCAATGTGACGCCATGCCAGATGAAATCATATTATCTCAAATAATATCACCTGGCTCTTTTCCTCCTGAAGGTGGCTGCCTGTGACGATGAGCGCCTATTGCCTGTCAAGCAAGATGCGAATTAAAAGCTGTGTAAGGCGGTGCTCTGAGAGAACAAGCAAGGAATGGACTGTGACTTTTTTCTTCATCGCGCAACTTAATGATTACTTGCGTCTGGGTGCTGGAAGATGGGACAAATTGCTCGTACCTACTACCAAGAATCTGTTCGGATTATCCGCACTGGTCGAAGATTTTCTTGGAAACGAGTATACAGCAATACTAATCGGATGGAGTGCCACAACACCGCGGTAAGAGAGATGGTCGCAGAAAAGCCGGTACCCACAGACTGAGGCCCGAGACAGTCATCAATGAAAAGAAAAAGTTTATCAATCTTTAGCATCGTGAGGGAAGAGACCTCGCAGACATGCTGCAAGTCACGGCACCAACATTGATCGAACCGAAAAGGTTTTGTGGAGGCTACATATTGTTACATATTGACTCTTGAGTGGGCGCAGCCCCTAATGTCATCATCTGACAGTGTTTCCGAAACCTTTCAGTGGCCCCCACGGTCGGGGTATACTTGCCTACGAAGTAGAGATCTTTAAATCCCGCATTCCGCACGCGGAACGGTATTTATACCTGGCTTGAAACATGGATGAAGTCCCCATTCCAGGGACCAGGGATTCAGTTTCGGCTCGGCAATCTTCTGCACGGCCGATCTCCGAACATTTGACGAGACTTTTATGCAGAAGGCTTACTCGTCGTACCCCCATGGCTGGGTTTTCCCATACGTCAAGAATCTAGTGAGGAAACGATCATGATGTGCAAAAGAGTGAGCATCGTGTTCTATGTAGTCACATTTCGTATTTCAAGTAGGTACCCCTAGTGATATGCCATGTAGTAGGCAGTGGCACGAGAAGACACGGCAAAGGCCAAAGAATTCGTGAACCACCATGGCTCTTTTCATGCAACAAGACTGGCCACTCGTCCCTGTAAGAACTTCACGACAATGCGGCCGAACAAATCTCGTGGACAGCACGAACCGGACTTCAGCTTTCCAACTGTAGAAGATCTATCATGTACCTGCCGCGCAACATCCAGGGTCCTTGGCTTCCACTGTTGTAACTTGTAAAACGATCCAAACAGTCAAGTCCGTCCATGCTCAATACGGCCATCACTGAATGCAACAAACACAACACTCATCGCCTATCTTCCAAAGTATAGACAGTATGTATACCTGAAAAAAGCCTTCTAATTACACTCATGCCTTCTATAACAATACTTTCATCCCATAACAACACCCCTGTATCATGGATTCTTCTTCCTTCCCAACTCTTTCTTCGCCTCGATTCCCCAAGGCACCTATATGTATTATGTCCACAGTACTCCAATGATGGTTCGCATGTCAATCCAATTTGATCCGATCCGATCCCATCGCTTCTATCAAAATACTATCCCTTCCCGTCCCATATACAACCTATGCAAAACATGAATTTTGAACCCAATCTATTATATGCACAGGTCCAGCCACGCTCACCGCCAAATCAATACGCCCATCAAACGCAAACACGGCCCCGTTACAATGTAGATTATAGAGAGATATGCAGACATGAAAAATGCAACAATGCCAAAGATAGAAGGAATGAAACACCGGCCCTTTCTCCCCGAAAGCAGATCATGGAATCTATACACACAAACACACACGAGTCAACTGTTCAGCCCTCAACTCACAAACGAAATCAAGTCTTCGACTGCTGCGGCTGCGGAGCAGGTGGTTCCAAAATATGTGTATGGTCCTCGGCTGGAAGAACCTCCCCATGCTCCAATTGCTGGCAAATAACCGCGTCCGCCACCCAAGTCTCGTCCAAGATCTCATCCATTTTGGCACGCGTTGTAGGATTAAGATCGAGCATGCGATGAATGATGTGGCGGGATTCTCGGGGAAGGAGACGAAGTATTCGCCATGGACCGCGGATGATTTCTTTGCGTTCACTGGTGCCGCCTGCGCCTGACGTGGCCTGCGTGCCCTGTTGAGGAGCTTGTGATTCGGTTGGCGTGGTAGCTTCGGAGGGTACTTGTTTGTCGTTGGGTGTTTGATAGTGGGAGGCCTTGGAGGGGCTCTTTGGCTTGACATCGTCTTCGGGAAGGAATTCGCGTGCCACGGTGGTGGACAGGAGGCTCGTGGATTTTGAATGGCCAATGAGTTTGGAGGGGTTGTGTCCGGGGGTGGGCTCGGATGCAAAGAGTTTGTAGGAGTTGTCGCTCATTCTCGGGATCTTCCACGGGAAGCGTCGGAGCGTCATGCAGCAGAAGATGATGGCTAGAGACCAGATGTCGACGGCAGCGGCATCGTATTCCTTGGAGTCGTATACCTCGGGGGCGAGATATGGATCAGAACCGACGATTCCTACGTTGCAAACATTAGTTATAACTGATGAACAGGACATGCGGGGCGGTACAACCTTGCGCAGATGTAGCACGGAGAGACAGAACTTACCCTTGGCAGCAACAGTGTCGTTTTCGAACGGATACTTGAAGACATGAGCACTACCAAAATCGATAATCTTCATGATACCCTTGTCGCTCACGACGACATTATCCAGCTTGAGATCTCGATGTGCAAGCCCAACACTGTGCAGATAGGTAACCCCATTCAGGATTTGCAGGAAGCAGCACCGGATTTCTTCGCGACTCATCTTGCCAGTCATGACGATGGCGAACAAGTCAAACGGTGCATACTCCATGACTTCAAACCACCGGCCCTTTTCCTGGAGGATATCCAGTGTTTCAATAATGTTGCCATGGTGCAGGGTTGAGCCGACACAGAATTCAGCAGTGACCTTCTTGTTGTATTCCCTTTCCGTCTCGTAGCTATGGCGGGCCCGGAATTCCTTGACCGCAAAAACGGTGTTGTCTTCCTTGCGACGCATCAGTCTCACTGATCCGCCAGCCCCGGCGCCGAGAACTCTACCAAGGCGACCGTATTTCGAGGTTAAGCCGTGCTCGTCTCCGAAAGGAAGTTGCTGAGTTGAGAATCGTGAGCACGACGTCGTTTTCGGTTCAGGTGCTGGCGAGAAGTCTCTCTTCTTGGTTGGATGACCGTGGTGCTGATTGTGGCCAGACATGCGAAAGAATCTCTTCAGATCAGCCATGGACCCATGTGGACCGTGAGATGGGCCACCTTCCGCGGCCAGATGCTCGTCGCTTTTGCCAAACAAGCCCGACCCCCTTTTCTCGACCAGACTGGACTTGGAGCTATTGGGCGACCCGTGCCGCTTCTTCCTGGTAAAGACAAAGCGAGGGTCGATCGAGTGTCGTGTAGGGTGCTGTTGTTGGGGCGGTCGTTTTCCTTTGGCGTAGGGATCATTGGCGTCGCCGCCAGGGGTCACTGGTTTCGAATAGAACTGAGACGCTGTGCCTCGTGAAGGACTTGAGTCCCGGGAGACAGGTACTGAGCCAGGTCCGACACCAAACATGTTCCTCCTGTGAGAGTTGTGACCTTCCACCGAGGACGATCGCCTGGGTACATGATCTGAGGATGCCGGTCGATGCGGGAGGGTCCGTCTCGGCTCATGAGCCGACGGCCTCTCGTGGGATGTTGAAGCCTGTGGTGTGATTATCTGGGGATCGCTCGCGCCAGGGTGCTTTCCTTCGGTTTCTTTCAAGAACTTCTTTTCGGCCGATGAGGACGGACCAGAGGCGGCAGGCGTGAGAGGCGGGGAGGCTAGAGCAGAAAGCCTCGGGCTGCCATGAGGAGACTGAAACCCAGAAGAGTTGGGCGTTGGAAGTCTGGCAGACTCGACAGGTTGGTCTTCCCGAGAGGGCACCTTTGATTGGCACAGATATTAGAGCCAGGAAGCCATAAAACAGTCAAGATGGACTTACTCTAGACGCAGGAAGTGAAAATGCTTCAAATTGGAAGGTGTTCATGCGCCTTTCTTGGAGAGGTCGGCCGTGGAGCGACTTTGTGAAGGCTTTGAGCTGATCGGCAGCGGCTTCAGAGATGCTGTAGTCGCCGTTTTCCTTGTCGTCGGATGTGAGAGTCGGTGGCGATGTCTCTTCCGGCGACACGGCGAAGCGAACTGCGGGAATATCTTGCTTCATTTTCGAGTCGTCACCAGCAGCATGTGAAAGAATGGAGGGCGGATGAGGGGCTGTGGGGTTCATCATGTAGCGTTAGTCGGTGTCCTGACTCTTGAGCAAAACATTCAGTACGAGGCGAGGCAGCACGAGGTCCAGAGAGACGAGAAAGTCAATCATTGGGTCGCGAAGTGAAAATAAGCTGTGCTGCGAGCTCCCAAGGCGGCAGGGTTGCATCTGCGGTTACGTGACTGGAATGTCTCGGGGCTCTGCGCGGGGCACCAGAGTGGCTCAAGCGATCAACCTGGTAGTACATATTGTGCCGCGTAGTGTGCCGAGTTGCTGGATGCTGGGTTGTATCATCTATGTAGATGCTGCGAGTGCTGGATCCGGAACAGTCGGGGGGGACCATGAGAACGTACATACCAGCAGTACGATGATGCGGGCTCTTCGTACGCCCGTCCGACAGGGTGGAGGGCGCCATGAGCAGCGTCGTCTCGCACAATCGCCGGCGGGCTGATGCTATTCCGACCGAGAAGATGCCCGGTTGCCTGCGTTATCGAGAATAAAGCCTTGAAAGAGCCTTGAAAGGGGTAAATCGCCTCCAACGGCGCAGCCGAAGAACTTGCTCGCTTCACTGAGTCACCGACTTACCGGCGTTGACCGACGGTAATTACTGTAATTACTGTAGCGGCGTAAACCGGTCGCCAATTCGACGCCACCAGACCAAGACCAGAGAGAGTTCGTTAGTCTGTTGGTCACACTTTGCGTCAATTGACGGTTGCCCCCAAGAGCTCTCGTGGAGTCGTGGGTCAGGACCCACTTGGCGAGAGCGAACGGTCTTTTTCACCAATCGATTCCACCATCAAATGATCACGCAAATCGTGCAGATCAACAACGACGAGGCCATTCACGAACGGCATACGGAGTATTGCAACCTTTGTTCTAGCATCATGTCTTGTTCTTGTTTCATCCCTCTGCGATTACCGTCTACTTATTGTTTCCGCCTCCCTGTGCGTCCGATTAGGCCGCCTGCCTTGCCTGCCTTCGCCTTTGGCAAGCGCCGCGCGGCTGCCTCATCGGCACGGGCACGTACTTCCCGTCGGAGGAAATAGACTTCTCTCGGCGCCGACCCAATCTACATCTTCTCACCCCTGTGGTCACTGGTAGGTACCTAGGTGAGTAGGTACTTCAGTCTCTACCCCTGATTCTCTTGCTACATCGTGAATGTTAACTTATAACTACTCGTCGATGCGTTCTTTCCTGCAACATTTGTTTTCTGGCAGCAATGAAAGCCTACGGTATGTATGAATCCGCAAAACATGTCGCGATAGGTACCTCCCCATGTGCAGCCTTCCACATGACTGGACAAGGATGCGTGAAAGAAAGCGTCGTGAAAAATTTTCGTCCGCAAAGTGCCACAGGCTACAGCAGACTGTTTTAGCGTGCGGATCGCTCCCGGCCGAATGTGGAGCAATGAACTTAGAAGTTGGCTTTGTTGGCAGTTAGTGGCAGTTGTGGCAGTTGAGAGAGTTGATAATTAAGGTCTCGGGTCTGAGTCACCGTTCGACATCAAGTTGGGGTTGTTAGACTAGAAGCGTCATCGACAGCATGGAGAGGCGCCGAGGGCTGCAGCGGCGACATGTGGCTGTCGTGATACGCCAACATATAACGGAGTATACACGACGACACGTTATAACTTATAACTTATGAGGCTTCGACACGAGGGCACTTATTTAGTCTGTGGTTGCGCTAATACGAGATGGCCGATAGAACTTGAGACAACGTACAACTGTTAAACACAATCGATTCCCAGCATCAACCGTGTTTCCGCAAATCCCGGAAGAGTACCTCTCCATGCGCTTGCAGTGACAGCAGACTTATGTTATCAGTATGTACATACGGAGAGTACAACGGAACCTCGATAAAGTTGAAACCTTAGGTACCTAACCTAGGTACATCACCCCACACATACTTCCATGTCCACGTGGTACACCTACCTAGGTACTCCGTTACTAGAACCGTATATCGCGAGAGACTAGAGTCTGTGGAAGGCATTGGTGATGGAGAAGGACCTCTTCGAGAGACAGTCTCAGACAAGTGCTCTGAACATCATCAATTCGCCTCGGCAAGTTGCTTGTGATATCGCGAGCAGACAAACGTCCACCAGAATTTCCAAAGTCAGGCTCTGTCATTATTTTGTTTTGCTTTGGCCGCAGCGCCCGCCGCCATCCAAGCTTACTTGCCACTTCACTCGTACACTTTCTTTGTACTAAAGCATTCGCACACGGTACCCTGCGAAGCAGTGAAGCACTGTTGCCATGCTGGCGGCAATTTGAGGGTACATGGCGGGATTCATGTCACAGCCCGCTCAGTGCTGAATAGTATCAAATTTATTTGCTAAATGAGATGAAAACTTTAGGTGTAGGCAGTTTCGTTCGCGTTCGGGAGTCGATCCACCGTCCGATTTGTCCAGGTCGAGAGTAAGGTCAAGTATCAAGTATCATATAGGTCGCTGGCTCTCATTCAAGGAGTCCTTGAATCATCATGAATGGAAAACGAGGGGAGAAGAAGGATCGTGGCTTTTCCATGAGTCCATGACATGCCGAGTTCTGCTCTTAGCACTTGCTCACGCAAGCTACGCTCCAGGTTTGGCAACTCGCCTGGCAACCGGCCATTGCCCAAAAAGTCTGGAGAAGAAAAAAAAAAAAGTTAGTGTCGGGAGTAACAGAATATGGAACAAGAATGGCCAAGTTGGGTTGCAGAACAAAAGATGGGAGTGCTAGAGTGGAAGGTAACTCACCAGGCCACCACCACCGTTGAATTTAGCACTGCAGGCATCGAGGCAGAACTCTGTAGCAGCGTGGCAGCACTTCCGGCAGAGGAGTGTGGAAGGACCACGGCCCTCGATGACACTGCCACCCATGGGGCTTCTCTCGATGATTTCCTCAGTCTCGCCCTGCGCATTGAGATCTCTCTTGTTGGGATCCTTGCTGCAGGTGGCAGGGTCGCTTGGCACATATCGGGCCGCGGCCAGAGATGTCAGGAGCAAGTTGAAGAGGATGGTGTTGAGATGCATTGCTGGGAGTTTCAATGGGACGTTCTAGGGCCAGTAGAGGGAGATTGATTGTAATATGTTGGTGGTGAAGGGATGATCTATGACGGGCTGAGCAAAGGAAGAGTCAAGACCACGATTTTGCGAGTCGCGACGACAGAGATGCTTTTAAGTAATTTACATCCCTTGGACTACCCACGAATAGTCAATTCCTGCATGACACTATACTTACATACAAGTGAAATCAATGAGACCAACGGCACCACCAGTCTGTAGCCGGTAGGACTATGAGACCCGCGATACTTATCTCATACACCTCCGTATGTACTCCGTAGCCTCGGGCCTTTTTCCCGATCCCGTTGCTTAAGATGCGTAACACCGTGCATTCTATCCCACTGCCATTTGTTTCTGAACAACGTTATTAAATATTATAAAGGAGGGAACTCAACCAATCTCGAAGTGGCGATGAAAATATGGCATCTTCTATACCGTTTACATAACACACCTCATGATGGTGTCAAGATTCCTACGGAGACTTCTATAGCAGGGAATCGTGATGGCGGCCCGAAAAGCACTGACACTCAAGCATTCCTTATCACCTGCTTATGTATAGATATGTGTAGCCTAATCATGTCACATGTGCATGGTGTTCACCCTTGCACACGGTCAGATGATGATGCAACAGTTTTTGATCTCCTCCCGGTTCCTGCCCACGACGCGCATTGCACCGCTTTGCACGACGTTGAATCCAGCTTTTTAGAGTTCGAATGAAACCCCCTTCATGTTTAGCTAACAGATTTCCCCCCAATCGCCAAGACTCTTCACCTCCTTTGTCCACAAGCCGACTCGCCGAGCAAACTGACAGTTACCTCACAGGTATGATCTACTGTTGAGGAGGTCTCGTACGAGTCGAGAAGAAAGATTCCGATGCAACTTACCAATCCTGCGTGTCGCGTAACGACATGGCTGGGGATCATTGTCGCAAAATCGGTGAAGGGGTAGGGCTCAGGGGGATATGAAGGGAAACGTCTTCGCACATGAGGTTGCAAACGCATTCTGCCTCCCGCAGGACACTTACAAAGATTTCGCCGGGGATCAGACGTTCATACTATGTATTGTTTCTTTTCATCCAATATTCTCGGGTCACACGTGTGCTGTCAATCTTTCAGTACGATGGTCGTCGTGCCGAGGTGGATGACAGGGAGGCTCTATATTTGAACGTCGGATTAATATGACTGGGGGGTTTACTCGCGGGAAGACCGGCGAAGGGAACCGGATCGAGTCGTAAGTAGACAGTAGCCTGTCAGTAGGCCTTTGCGATTTCGGGACTGGAAACTGTCGGACCGTAAGGTTATACATAGGAGATGCATATATGCATTATGACAGCCTACAGGTGCGTAAATCGCACAGACACGAAACGGCGTACATATCTTCTCTCATGAGTCAATTGTTGTCTTGTCTTGTCTTATCTAGGTTTTATGTACAAAAGGGCGGAGGGGGAGCTTTATGGTGTTGTAACTTGTGGCCCGCCGCCCGTGGCCCGTGGGTGACGGTGGGCCTATGCCCCCACAAGCGAGGCACGTACACCAATGAACGTGTACAATTTCTGTCCTGCGATTCCAACACTCTCAGTCTTCTCTTTCATGGTAGAAGAGAGGAATCGCAGTTGTGACCAAAAACGAAATAATCCAAGTATACAAGTAGATCCCAAAGCTCCAAATAATGAGCGTATTGTCCAAAATGTGTCAAGTAAAACAAGAGAGAAGGTACCTATTATGTACTCTTTATACTACCTATGTACCTGTCCCACTAATTTCCGTTTCCGCTCGCCCTTTTTTCGTCGCGCCGTGCACCCAGCTTACCGGCCACCCGCATTCTAGAATCTACAAATCATACCTAGCCATTGCACACAATCTGTTTTCCGTACAATTTTTTTTCTCCAACAAACGAGATCTTCGCCATCACGATGGAGCTCTAACGAACACTCAAGCTTGCGGCCAACGACGCTGAAGCTGAGTCTGTGCCTGCTCAGCAATCATTCACAGAAGGAATGTCGCATACCAGACTGCGATGGGAGGTTATACCTAAAGAGACAGGGCCTCGCACATGTATGGAAGAGGGCCAGAGATTAAGACCATCAAGCATCGACACCCACCTTGGACATGTTGTCCTCAGTCTTCACTCCGTTGTGGCCTTACAAGCCTTGACAGTGACAGACACATACTCCGTAGGACCGTATGTTACTTGCCGGTGTTGCGGTGATGCAGACTGATTGGTAAAAATCAAGATGATTCAGTTAACAAGGCAGTCAGTCCCTTTAATAGATTGATAAATCCGAAAATCGGAGCACTGCGCGTTCTTGCGATCTTCAGATGTTGTGGTTTGGCTCAATCCACCTACCATACCTCCTGTATGTGTAATGTACCCGATGATCCAGCTTTTTCCAACGCAGATCGCTGCGTCGGCAATCGATCAATTACGCGGCATGTGCGTCCATCACCATCTGGCATTTATACGTACGCATCTATTCGGTGTATCGCGAGGGTCATTGCAGGACGTGTTGGTGACCGCGAAGGACCTCTTCAGGAGACAGTCTCAAGTCAAGACTCAGACAGGTCATAGCTGTACTATCATCTCACTACCTGCTTTAGCAAGTTGCTTGTGATATCGCAAAAGGGCAAATCCCTCAACAACTAAGTCAGGCTCTGTGATTGCTTTGTTTTGCTTTGGCCGTGGCGTTGTTTAAGCCTACTTAGTTCTTGCCACTTCACTTGTACACTTTCTTTACTGCACTGTGCAGCACACATACCCTGCGAAGCACTGTTGTCATGTTGGCGGAAATCATATCACAATTGCTGAACTATCAAACTCGTTTGCCAAATGGGATGAAAGACCTCAGGTGTAGGCGATTTCGTTCGAGACGTGTTACACGTGTGGACACACTTGTCCCACTATGAACATGCGCCGTATCATGTATGCCTCATTGAGGGTATTCGCATTGCAGAAGCGGCACGGAGCTCACCTTCGATCACACTTGCCTGTGGACATTCCGCATACGTCATTGAGGATATTTGCGGCACGGTATCATCTCCGAGCCCGCAGGAAGCGGAGGAGAGTTATTGAGGAGAACAGACATGTTAATCTGACGTTCATGTACTCATAGATGGTAGAGACTGTCGCCCTCTCAAGGCTTGGGGACAACTGAGTCCGCCAAAGTTCTTTTGAGAGCCAAAGCCAACTATTGTGTTGTATGATCATCTTTATCGTTCCAAGCCGCGTGAAGTCGGCCCTTGTCAACAGTCACACGACGCGCGTCCGGTCCGATATGTCCAGACTCCAGGTCAAGAGTAAGTCAAGATATATATTCATAGGTTGCTGGCTCTCATCCAAGGAGTCCTTGAACGGACGACCAGGAGGAAAAAAATGATCGTGGCTTTTTTCTTGTTGTCGATATTCGAAGTTTTTCCAGCACTTGGTGTAACAATGGCTAGGCCGCAGCCCGCTAGGTAAGTCTAAGTCACAGTTGGTCTGTTAATTGTAACTTGTTAGGAAATAGGTCGATTGAATAGATATCCATGATCCGAGCAGTTATCGGCGTAAGACACGTTAAGAGATTACTCCCAATAGATAAACTATTGCTTAGATTGACCAGTTAGAGACTTGAACTACCTTGACTTCGGGGGAAGTTCTAGGACCTGCCCCTTATATACAAGACCATCTCTCTACTGTGACTTCTGGGTCACGGAACTCATCCAAGTACCCTGATGGTATCCTCATGACCGGCTGATCATATTGTCCTTCTAATCCTATTGTTCAACCGTCGAACCGATGATATTGTCTACCTGACCATGTCGTCCACATGATCATTCACTTGACTGTAGCCGCAGCGTGATTAATTGCGAAAGCGTTCGTCACACCTGGCAACACAAGTTACGCCCCAGGTTTGGCAACTCGATTGGCAAGCGGCCAGTGCCCAAAAAGCCTGGCGAAAAAAAGAAGGTCATGTTAGTGCCGGGAGTATTAGAATCTAGAACAAAAAAGGCCAAGGTTTGGACCTGGGTTGCAGAACCAAAGATGGGATTGCTAGCTGGTAGAGTGGAAGGTAACTTACCGCGCCACCACCACCGTTGTTTACAGCATTGCAAGCAGCGATGCAGAACGATGCAGCAGCCTGGCAGCACGTAATGCAGATGAGTCTGGTAGGAGCACGGCCCTCGATGACGCTACCACCCATGGGGCTTCTCTCAATGAGTTCCTCAGTCTCGCCCTGCGCAGTAAGATCTCTCTTGTTGTTGGGGTCCTTGGCGCAGGTGGCCGGGTCGCTTGGCACATATCGGGCCGCAGCCAGAGATGTGAGGAGCAAGTTGAAGAGGATGGTATTGAGCTGCATTGCTGCGAGTTACAATGGGACGTTCCAGGGCCAACAGAGGGCTCAGGAAGATTGATTGTAATATGTCGGTGGTGAAGGATGATCTATGACGGGCTGAGCAAAGAAAGACCGCGATCTTGCGACGACACAGATGCTTTTAAATGATTTACACCTCTTGAACTACCCAAGAATGGTCAGTTCCTGCATGAATGTATACTTACATGCAGGTGAAATCAATGAGATCAACGGCACCACCACTGACCAGTCCTGAGTCCGTATCTCGGTAGGACTCCGATTATGATCCGCGATACTTGTCCCATACACCGGTGACCTTCCGTATACTGTATACTGAGTACTCCGTAGCCTCGGGCCTTTTTCCCGCCCCCATTGCTCTAAAATAGCCTAACTAGTACCGGTGTGCATTCTGGTACGTATCCCACTGGCATTTGTTTCTATAACGTCCTTTCAAATATAGGTAATGAAATGTCATTGAAAGAGGGAACCGATCTCAAAGTGCTGATGAAAACACGGCATCTTCCATACCGTATTACGGAGTACACTGGGAAAAAGATCTAGCATTGGCCCTTATAATCGTTACATCGTACCAAGGGTCCAAGCTTTCATAAGTGAGACTTCTATAGAAGCGATGCCAGCCAGATTGAGCCAGCAATGTCGCCCGAGTTTCCACAATGACGAATTCGAGACGGGAGGGTCGTGGGCGGGAACCGAGAGGGGATCAAAAACCAAGTTACTGGGGAGTTCTAGTTAAGTCAACCGTCGACGCGCATGGCACGACGTTGAACCCAGCTTCTCAGAGTTCGAGTGAAGCCCCATTCACATCATATATGTAGCTGACAGATCTTTTGAATTTTTCCTATCACCAAGACTCTTTACCTCCATTGCCCGCCCACAAGTCAAGCAAACCGACACTTGTCTCACAGGTATAATCTACTTAGTACTGTTGAGGAGGTCTCGTGAGAGGCAATAGGAAAGATTCCGAGGCAACTTGCCGCTCCTGCCGCCTGCGTGTCGCTGTAACGACATGGCTGGGGATCATTGTCGCAATCGGCAAGATCGGTCAAGGGGTAGGGCTCAGGGGGGTATGTAGAGAAAATTGTTCGCACATGAGGTTGCAAACGCATTCTGCTTCCCGCGGGTCGCAGGACACTTGACAAAGATTTCGCCGGGATTCAAACGCTCACTGTCATACTATCGTTTCTTTTCATCCAATATTATCGGTTCACACGTGTGCTGGCGTTCTTTCAATACGATGGTCGTCGACGGTCGTGCCGATGTGGATGACAGACGGATGAAGAACTGGTTGGTTTTTGTTGAATTGCTTGTCTGGGCGGTGTGAGTCTGTGACACATACCACATGTCCCACTAATTCCCTTTTTCGGTCGACCTTTTTTCGTCGCGCCGTCCTCCGTACACCCAGCTACCGGCCACCGCATTGTACACATGGCAATTGCACACATTCTTTTCTTCCATGCGAAGCCTTTTCTTCAACAAACGAGATTTTCGCCATCACGATGGGCCTCTAACGAACACTCAAGCTTTGCGGCCCACGACGCTGAAGCTGAAACTATGCCTGCTCAGCAATCATACACATAAGGAATGTCGCAAATACCAGACTGCCGCAGTCGACTCAATCGGACCCGTTCAATGACCTGATTATGCGACTTCTTGCAAAAATTTTATCGTGATAATGGCGCCGTCTCTCCAAGGCTCGTATTACCAAGAAATCTGGAACAGTGGAATCAAGACTAGCTGTATTTTTGCATGCAATCGTGGCTAGCGACACACGTCTGCCGCTGCGAGCGTTGGACTCAGAAATACCGTATACGCAAAACATTGACTGCTCCGCCAATATTGTATCAGAGAGAGCCCAGAGAATATAAGGTATCGTCTCAATATTGGGCAGCATGGTCACGGCCCGTCTCGCATGTTCATCGCGTTCGATTTCGAACGCCAGTCCACAGCGAAACTACGAAGAGGCCAGAATCGGTCGGCCGGGAAACTGATGAATTCTGTGAGAGACGTTGCAAAGGCACGGAGTTGTCTCTGCACGGGAGTGCTCAGCAGATCGAAGATTCCAAGGGCTTCCCTCCCCATGAAAGTCGTGACTCGTGACTCGTCAATTGGCACGCAGCTTGAAATTTGGGATCCCTTCCTGAATATCATCTCGTCGAAAGAATGCAACTCGGTTATTCGCCTCGATGCTTGATGCATTATTATGGTAGATATCCACACAAGATGTCTTCTTTCGACCGAGAGATATCTGGTGTCGACAACGCTTCGAAGTGGCTTGGGGATTTCCAGCTACAATCAGCGGTCCCGGGGTCGGGGGTGAATGAGAAGGAAGTTGTTAATTCCCCTCGTCCGTCTCGCTGGTAGGATCGATCATCGTGTTGGTGAATCATGGTGATCCATTGCGTGAGGTTGTCGATCAGCAGACTGGAGTTGATGGCTTTCCGGGTACAAGGACTTATAATTTATCAGGGAATAAGGTCCTTGTGGCTGAGTCCTGATGGGTACAGTCAAGGGATAGTCGACGGACTTGGAAGTTGGTCGGGTGTTTTCCGTGGATGACGGAATCAAGTTATCAACAGGGTATGTAGGTCAGTCAAGATCTCTCTTCCCGACAACTTGACCTGATCAATAATTGTTGTCCAAACCTGACCAAGTTGTGATTGCTGGCTACGTCACTCATTCAGGCCTTGGTTCCAAATGTCATTCGTGCATGGTTTGGGCGATCTTTCATTACATGATTAGTTTCAGACCACTTACGCAGGGATAGGTAACGTGATTAAAAGAAAATCGATGCTACTCTACGGTGCGACGTGATCAAGATCATCGTGGCTTTTCCTTGATATTGTTAGGAAATGGGTCGATTGAATTATTCGAGCAGTTATCGGCGTAAGACACGTTAGGACATTACTCCCAATAGATGAACTATTGCTTAGATTGATCAGTCGAGATCTGAACTACCTTGACTTCGGGGGAAGTCTTTCCTTATATACAAGTCCTCTCTACTGTGACTACTGGGTCATGGACTCATGGGGCTTAGCCAAGTACCCTGATGGTCTCCTCATGACCGCCTGATTATATTGCCCTTCTCATCCTATTGTTCAACTGATTATTCTGATCACCTGAGCATTTACTTGACTGTAGCGTGATTAATTGCGAAAGCGTTCGTCACACCTGGCCACACAAGTTACGCCCCAGGATTGGCAACTCGACTGGCAAGCGGCCAGTGCCCAAAAACTCTGGCGAAGAAAATAAAGGTCCTGTTAGTGAAGGCCAAGGTTGGGTCGCTGCTTGCAGAATAAAAGATGGGATTGCTAGAGTGGAAGGTAACTCACCGCGCCGCCGCCACCGTTGTTTGCAGCATTGCAAGCAATGACGCAGATCGATACAGCACCCTGGCAGCACGCCAGGCAGATGATTCTGGTACCTGCTGGAGCACGGCCCTCGATGACGCTGCCACCCATGGGGCTTCTCTCGATGAGTTCCTCAGTCTCGCCCTGCGCAGTGAGATCTCTCTTGTTGGGGTCCTTGGCGCAGGTGGCCGGGTCGCTTGGCACATATCGGGCCGCAGCCAGAGATGTGAGGAGCAAGTTGAAGAGGATGGTGTTGAGATGCATTGTTTAATATTGTGAGTTGGAATGGGATGTTCAAAGGCCAACAGAGGGATATTGATTGCAATTTGTTGGTGGTGAAGGATGATCTATGATGGGCTGAGAGCCTGAGCAAAGAAAGACCGCGATCTTGCGACGACAGACATGCTTTTAAATGATTTACACCTCATTGACCTGCACACGAATAGTCAGTTCCTGCATGAATCAGTATTTACATACAGGTGAAATCAATGAGACCAACGGCACCACAAGTCCGTAGCTCGGTAGGATTATGAGCATTGAGATCCACGATACTTATCTCATACACCTCCATATACCTCTCCGTAGCGGCGTAGCCTCGGACTTTTTCCCCGCCTCCGTTGGTCCCAAATAGTCTAACGGTGTATGCTACTCCGCATCCTCCTGGCGTTTGTTTCTATAACGTCCATTCAAATATAATGAAAGAGGGAACCAATCTCGAAGTGCCGGTGAAAATACGGCATCGTCCATACCGTATGGACTCATGGAGTACACTGGGAAAAAGATCCACCTAGCATTGGCCCTCACAGTCGCTTTGCTGCTTTCTTAACTTATAAGTGATACTGCTATAGCAGCGATGCCAGCCAGACTGAGCCAGTAATGTCGCCCGAGTTTCCACAAGACGGATCGAGACGGGACGATTGACTAAACCAGAACCCCCCAGTAACTTGGTTTTTGATCTCTTCCCGGTTCTGCCCACGACGCGCAGTGCACTGCACGACGTTGAAGTTCTGAACTCAGCTTCTCAGAGTTCGAGTGAAGCCCCCTTCATATTTAGCTGATAGGTCTTTTGACTTTTCCCTATCACCAAGAATCTTCACCTCCATTGCCCACAAGTCAAGCAAACCGACACTTGTCTCACAGGTATAATCTACTGTTGAGGAGAATCGCATTCTGCTTCCCGCAGGACACTTGACAAAGATTTCGCCGGGATTCAGACGTTCACAGTCATACTATTGTTTCTTCATCCAATATTATCGGGTCACACGTGTGCCGTCCTTGTTTCAATACGATGGTCGTCGACGGTCGTGCCGATGTGGATGACGGGGAGGCTCTATAGGTATTTGAACGCTGGATTAATATGACTCAAACTGAGGCGTTTTCTCGCGAAAGACCGGCCAAGAAAACCGGATCGAGCCGTATACACAGCAGCCTGTCAGTAGGCCTTTTCGATTTTCGGACTGGAAACACATTCCATCTCCTCCTCGGGCGGCCTGCAGGTAACGCTGTGTAGAGACTCGAGAGTCAATTGGGCCTCCTTCTCTTCCCGATAAGACGCCTTTTTCATCCCCCCATGTCCGTAACCCAAGACTCTAGGTAATAAGCCACCACCTGAGACCTCGATTCCCGTAGAATCTAGATCTCGCCTGGGGCGTCAAGTTTCGAAACAGCCTGTTTTATTTTATTCTAGACGCCGCAGGCCACGAAGTTCGAACACTCTTCAGACTCACAAATTTGCAGTATTCTCAATTGCCAGACACTCAAATCTTACTTCCACCAAGTGAGCTTAGTGAGAACCATTCTCTTTCCCCAGAAAGCGCACGCGCGCCTCTCCAACTCTCACACCGAAACAATGCCTTCAGGCTTCCACACATAAGAAAGAAAAGCCGTGGGACACGGACGACATCGACAAGTGGAAGGTCGATATCTTCAATGCAAAGAACAATGCGGCTGGCACTTTTACCAAAGAGTCATCGTTTGTCACACTACTCCTAAAGTAGCGTGACCGCTCGTGACCAAGTCACTCGAATGATACGGCATCGCCTGCACGTTAGGCTTGGTAGAACTAAGAAGGTTCCATGACCGTGAAGACGACGCGAAAAACATACGACCCGACTTCGATTTTAAACGCACGCGATCTCATCAAACTGCTAGCCCGAAGCGTGCCTGCCCCCCAGGCTGTCAAGATCCTAGAAGACGCCAGACGGCGTGGCCAGGCGTGCGACGTGATCAAGATCATCGTGGCTTTTCCATGATATGCCCGAGTTCTGCTCTTAGCACTTGGCCACACAAGTTACGCCCCAGGCTTGGCAGCTCGCCTGGCAAGCGGCCAGTGCCCAAAAACTCTGGCGAAAAAGGAAAAAAGAAGTCCTGTTAGTGCCGGGAGTAACAGAATCTAGAACAAAAAATGGCCAAGGTTGGGTTGCTGAACAAAAGATGGGATCGCTAGAGTCGAGGGTAATAACTCACCGCGCCACCACCACCGTTGTGCGCAGCACTGCAAGCATCAAGGCAGAACATTGTAGCAGCCTGGCAGCACCTCTGGCAGACGACTTTGGGAGAATCACGGCCCTCGATGACGCTGCCACCCATGGGGCTTGTCTTGATGATTTCCTCAGTCTCACCCGGCGCAGTGAGATCTCTCTTGTTGGGGTCCTTGCTGCAGGTGGCCGGGTCGCTTGGCACATATCGGGCCGCGGCCAGAGATGTAAGGAGCAAGTTGAAGAAGATGGTGTGGAGCTGCATTGTTGCGAGTCGCAATGGGACGTTCAAGGGCCAACACTGAACAGAGGGAGATTGATTGTAATTTGTTGGTGGTGAAGGATGATCTATGATGGGCTGAGCAAAGAAAGACCGCAATCTTGAGACGACAGAGATGCTTTTAAATGATTTATACCTCTTGAACTACCCACGAATAGTCAATTTCTGCGAATAGTCAATTTCTGCATGAATGTATACTTACATACAGGTGAAATCAATGAGATCAACGGCACCACCAGTCCGTAGCTCGGTAGGATTATGAGCATTGAGATCCGCGATACTTGTCCCTTACATCGGTGACCTCCGTATACTTCGCAGCCTCGGGCTTCTTTCCTGCCCCCGTTGCTCTAAAATACCTAGCCTAACGGTGTGCATTCTACTCCGTATCCCACTGGCATTTGTTTCTATACAACGTCCATTCAAATATAGGTAATGAAAGGGGGAACCAATCTCGGAGTGCCGATGAAAATACGGCATCTTTCATACCGCATACACTGGGAAAAAAACTCTACCTAGCATTAGCCCTCATAATCGTGTCAAGCTTCCTTCATAAGTGAGACTTCTATAGCAGGGATGCCAGCCCGAAACGCACTTGACACTCAAGCTTTTCTCATCATCTGCTGAAATGTGTATGTATGCATTACCTAATATGACTGGGGGTTTTACTCGCGGTAGACCGGTCAAGGGAACCAGATCGGATCGTATGCAGGCCTTTTGCGATTTTGGGACTGGAAACACGGATTCTATTTCCTCCTTGGGCTAACTATTTGTGACGGCTTCACCGCAACCTTCAAGTGATGTCCTCCTCGTCGTATGGTGCCCACTGCGATCAAGAGTGCTGCCGTTTCTTAGCCGAAGTGGCTCTTCAGTCACATTGGATGAAAGCAAGAATCGAGTTTCGGCTGTTCTTGTTTGAACGTCCGTTGTCGAGCGCACTATGTATTGTACACATGCCGGGCCGTCTGCCGTTTTGTTTTGTACATGCCGTCAGCTGCATCCCCACGCGCAGCTCACTAGCTCTGTGTAGAGAGTCACATGGACCTCCTTCTCTTCCCGATATGTAAGACGCCTTTTTCATCACCCCCCCACGTCCGTAACCTAGGGCACCACCTCGATTCCAATAGACCTCGCCTGGTAAATGATTGACCTGCACAGTCCCTCCAGTGACAATCCCGAGAGTCGCACCTCGGACTGCTTTATTTTGGCAATTTCATAGACGTGTTTTAAGCTGATTTTTCCGACAGTCTCGTGCCCAGGTCTGTTTGCGCCTCTTGCTTTCCCCTTCTTGTTCTTTGGCGCATCAATGCAATTGATCATGAGCCATGACGTTGACGGTGTCCGCACTTCAAAGTGGAATGATCGGTCTGGTCGGATAGTCACCCTGCAGGGCATCGGTGTGTCGGGAGTGATATGTGCGGTTCTGGCGTTAAACTCCTGTGCGACGGGTACAAGTGCCGATGATGTTAGAGATTGCCTTTCAAACTTATGCGTGCTCCAACTTGCACAAAGAGAGCCCCCGAAATAACACACGTACCTTGCAAAAGTCCATTGACTTGATACCCTTACTTCCCAGCGCAGGACCGACGGGCGGACTGGGACTCGCTTTGCCAGCTCCAACGATCAATTTGACCACGGAGTCTAGGGCGGCGCCCTTTGATTTCGACATGGCGTCGATATGCTGGTGGACTCTTTTGACAGGAGAGAGTTTGCGCAGAGTTTAAGGCGTTGAATCAGTACACACAATAACAATGGTGTTCAGGTCGCGCAGGCGCATCAAATGGGAAACCAAAAAGGCACGATTTGCAGGAGGCTTTTTGCTGGTGTCGCGCAGAAGTCGGGGTGTTGCAACTTGCATGGGCACCGGTGCTTACGTTATGCCGACTTGCCCCACAGTGGGCGTCAAGTTTCGTCAAGTTTCGGGACAGCCCATTTTTTTTGGACGCCGCAGGCCGCGAGTATTGAACATTCTTCAATCACTCAATTTTGCTATCGAAGATTTGCAGTATCCTCAATTGTCAGAGACACTCAAATCTTACTTCCACCCAGTGAACTAAGTGAGATTTATTCTCTTCCCCCAGAAAGCGCGCGCGCGCCTCTCCAATCCTCAGACCGAAACAATGCCTTCCACACATAAGAAAGAAAAGCCGTGGGACACGGACGACATCGACAAGTGGAAGGTCGATACCTTCACTGCAAAAGACAATGCGGGTGGCACTTTTACCGAAGAGTCATCGTTTGTCACACTATTTCCCAAGTATCGCGAAGTGTACCTGAAAGAAGCGTGGCCGCTCGTGACCAAGTCACTCGAAAAATACGGCATCGCCTGCACGCTGGATTTGGTAGAGGGTTCCATGACCGTGAAGACGACGCGAAAAACATACGACCCGGCTGCGATTCTCAATGCACGCGATCTCATCAAATTGCTAGCTCGAAGCGTGCCTGCCCCCCAGGCTGTCAAGATCCTAGAAGACGGCGTAGCATGCGACGTGATCAAGATCCGAAACCTGGTCGGCAGCAAAGAACGATTTGTCAAGCGAAGACAACGAATCCTCGGCCCCAACGGGTCGACTCTGAAGGCTCTGGAGCTCCTGACGGAGACGTACATCCTCGTCCACGGCAATACCGTCTGCGCCATGGGCGGATACAAGGGCCTCAAGGAGATGCGACGAATCGTCGAGGACTGCATGGACAATATACACCCCATCTACCACATCAAGGAGCTTATGATCAAGAAAGAACTCGCCAAGGACCCTGAACTGGCCAACGAGAGCTGGGATCGGTTCCTTCCCAACTTTAAGAGGAAAACGCTCAGCAGCCGTCGGGTGCCTCACAAGGTCACCGACAAGGCGAAGAAGGTCTACACGCCGTTCCCGCCTGCGCCTGAGAAGAGCAAGGTCGATAAGCAGATTGAGACTGGTGAATACTTTCTGGGCAAGCAGGCCAAGGAGAGGGCTGTCAAGGAGGAGCGCAAGGAGAAGCAGCAGCTGCGAAAGGTGGAAAAGGCCAAGGAGAGAGAAGCCGAGTTTGTGCCTCCCGAAGAGGACAGACCTAAAAAGAAGCGGAAGAAGTCCTCGGAATAGCTTGGGAAAGTTTGATGTTCTTGTTTTGGTCGTTGATTTTATGCGTATGTTTGATGGATTTCTCTGCTGGATTTGTTATTGAAAAGGCCTGGTACAAGAGCAGGACTGACACGAGGGAAGAAGATGTAAACTGGCTGCATCCATGGGCGTTGTGATATCCTGACATTTTCAATTCAACAATTTCTCATCACTCCATGTTTCTATGTCGCCGTTCAATCCTCGAGTCTCGTGCCAATAATGTTTCCGCAGGTATTTCATTGGCGAGTCACAGCTTCGGCGAGGCTGGGCGGTCGTCTATCTCAACAACCAGCTTGCCAAACTGCGCACCGGCATCCATATCCCTAAATAACTCCTCAATGCCATCGAGATTACCCAGCCCCTGGACCGTCTTGCTCACCACAGGCCGGATCTTATGCCGGTCAACAAAAGCCACCATATCCCTAAACTCCTTCTTGGATCCCATAGTCGAGCCTCGCAGCTCGACATTCATCAGCACGGCCTGCATGCTCCAATCCATCTTGGGCCCAGTCGTCATGCCATACTGCGCGATCACACCGCCCTGCTTGAGAACCTTGCACGCCTTGGCCACGATATTCCCCCCCGCGCCATCAATCACCGCATCTATAAACGGCCTCTCCTGCGGCAACAGCTTCTTCAACTCCTTCTCCCACCCATCCCGGCTGTACACCACACCAGCACGGGCTCCCATCGCCTTGGCCTTTTCAATCTTGGCCTCATCCCCAGACGTCACGTAGACATGGCACCCCATGGCCACAGCAAACTGCAGCACCTGCAGCGCCACACCACCCCCAATACCAGTCACAAGAATATTCCGCCCAGCTTCAGCATTCCGGCTCTTGGTCACCAGGGCGCGCCAGCCTGTCAGGCCTGCGAGCGGGAGAGCAGCTCCCTCCACGGGACTGAGATGCGGCGGCGCAGGCACCACGTCATCTTCGTGTACCAGCGCGTAGTCCTGCCCACAGCCCAGGGGCGTTAGGGACGATGCTCCGATGATGAGCACCGCGCCTTGTTCGGGTGCCTCGGGGTCAGATTCCCACATGCTCATCGGGTTGATGAGGACGGGCTGGTGGAGCAATAGGGACCTGTTGTGCTTGCTGACGGCTGTGCCGACCTGCACGACGGTTCCGTAGCCGTCTGCCAGGAGGGGGTTCTCGAATGAGATGGCTGGGTATAGATGGCGGCGGATAAAGAGGTCCTTGTGGTTGAGGGCTGCGGCGTCCATGCGGACAAGGAGTTGGCTGGGGCCGACGGTCGGCAAGGGAACATGCTTGATTTTGATGCTGCAGGTTGTGGTATGATTAACATGGTTCATAACAAATGCTGCATGCTCTTATTGTTCATAATGGGATTTTATTGACCGTTCAGTTACGCTTAGGTATACAAAGGTTGTGATGTGCAGGTTGTCGAACAAGGCTTGTTTGTACGTTGTGAGGGCATGGGGCGTAATGCGAAAATTCATGAACCTGAAACAGAGAGCTTACGGGTAGTAGACTTGGCCAGGCTGGCCGTCTATCTTGTCAACATGGAGAACTCGAGACATGGCGGTTGAGTCCCCTTTGAAGGGCCTATTTATTCACTCTCGACGAGTTGTGAAAAGCCCTTGTTTGCAACATAGACCAAGCCGCAATGGCTGTCCTGGTGGTGGTACTTTGGGGGCGAGCGAGTTCGAAGTCGCAGACGTCAACAGGGTAATTGGTTCCTTTCTTGTTGGACTTGCTTGCTTTGAAGGAGCTTAAAGTTAAGGGGTGGTCTTGTTACGCCATGTAAGCGACATCTTTCCTGGAATTGATTCAAAACTGTATGTAGGTATGTAGGACAATGAGGCAAGCCAATGGCGGGGGTGAGACATTAGTTACCTCGGCACATGACGCGGCACCAGTACCGGCAGGCTGCGACAGCATCGTGTAGCGTCGTTGGAAGAAAGTCAAACTCAAAAATGCGGCTCTTGGATCTGTATGGTATATACGGAGTACTCCGTACAAATTAATTATCTACAGCAGAACCACATCGGGCACGTCAAGTCCTCCAATGTCCATGTCCCCGCCGAAGCCCCAGTTCCATCCCAGCCATGCCGTTATTGCTGTTCAACGGGTCATCCGCTCATCCCGTCCACCGAGTCACCGACTGTGGGGAAACGCTATCATATCCATGACAATAGGTCGGCACAAGGGGACGCCTTGCCCGTGAACGTCCTCCCGGATACATACCCCAAAACCAGAGAGCAGACCTTCGACACTTTGCCATCTCGTCTTGCTGGGAAATCAACTCATCCTTGAAGAGAATCAGTAGCGTCTACTTCTGGCGTTGTATAGTCAAGGTCCTCTCCGAGCCATCAAAGCATCTCCCGCCCGAACCCCCTCGTGCGATCAAGGCCTCGCGCAGTCGCAAGTCACACATCTCAATGGCCGCCACTGTAATATCAGGCGCTGCCTTCGGCGCCGCCATGGCAGCAGCGGGCTTCCACGACCCAGCCGCGGTGGTTTCGCAGCTTAAGTTGGAGAATTGGCACATGGGGCAGGCGTTTCTTGCTGCTACGGCTGCGAGCGCGTAAGTGAAGCTTTTATCTACCTACCCCCACCTGTTCTTCCTCCATGCACTCTGGAGTCTGTAGTACACATACATATATTCACATATGCACGCAGCCGAATATGACCTATTCCTTTCGTTTTGTTTTCCAACAGATTGCAAATATAAATTCACTTACACCCCAGCTCCCCCAACAGCGCAACCTATTTCGTGGCCGAAAGACGGGGCTATGTGAAAATTCCTCCCCGAATGTCCTCCCCGCTAGGCCTCTTCTCCAAATACGACGGCAATATCCTCGGGGGCGCCCTCCTCGGGATGGGCATGGCGCTCGGGGGATCTTGTCCCGGGGCATTGTATGCACAGCTCGCGGCGGGTGTGCGGTCCGGCTTGTATGCCCTCAACGGGGCCATCGTAGGAGGTATCCTGTGGACCGGCATCGTGAGCAAGGGCGTTCAACGGCTGCGGGAGAAGAATGCGGTGAGGCCGGAACGAGGCGTTGTGAATGAGCAGCTGGGGCTCTCGAGAGGCACGACGGTGCTTCTCCTTGAGACGGCGTGCGTAGGCGCCATTGTCGCCACGATGACGCTACACACGCCTGCGTCTGGCTCTAATTATTCTGCCAGTGCTTCTAGAATACCGGGTGCCGTGGGTGGCTTGTTGATTGGCGGCGCGCAGCTGGTGTCGATATTGACTCGACGGTCCATGGTCGGCATCTCGGGCTCGTACGAAGAAATGGGCATCTTGTTCTGGAGGCTCGTCAGAGGCGCCGACACCATAGCCAAACCTGCCTCGTATGGCAACATTTTTTTCGCGTCTGGTGTTGCGGCCGGCGCATGGGGATTCTTGAAGCTGCTCCCAGGGCTGGCGTCTGCTCCGACACACCTAGTATCGCCGCGGCTGGCCATGACGGGGGGTGTATTGATGGCTGTCGGGTCGAGAATGGCAGGTGGATGTACTTCTGGCCATGGCATCAGCGGAATCTCATTGTTGTCGGTGTCGAGCGTCGTGACCATTGTGACGGCCTTCGTGGTGGGCGCCCTCGTCGCGCCCCTGGCTCATTGAGCCGAACAGGCGCGTATAACTGAAGTTGTGGAAGTACCGTGAGACGTCTCTTTCTGCTGCGCTATACGACAGCCATTGGTAACCAATTGTACGTGTGCTCGCGTCGGACAGGTTTTCTTGCCTCTTTGTCCAGCTGCCGTCCTATAAGCAAATGAGACTGGCTGTGTAAAAAGAAGTATGGAGTGGTGATTTTCCCACGTGATATATACTAATAATACAAATGTAAGTTCATTATACACGAGCCAGCCGTGCCCAGTCGACAAATTCGAATGGGCATCGCTGCTTCGGTCATCAAACACCATGGACCACGACCACCTCGGGTATTGGTCAAGCTCCAAATCGTACACGTGAGGGCGTTGTATATCTGCAAACGCTGACGAGCACACGTCTCAATGCACACCACATCAACCAAGTAAACCTCATCATTCATACCCGGCCCCTCTCCCCCGAGTACATCATTGACCCACAAGCTCCTTGATCATGGCTGCCAAAGCCTTTCTATCCACGTCCTTGCCCTCCAGCGCACCGGCCAAACGCTTCATCACATCTCCCACAATGGCTTTGGTAGTGGTGCCAGCGGCCTTGGAAGCCTCAATAGCGTCCTGTGCCAACGTCTTGAGCTCCGCCTCGCCCAAGGTCTGAACGCCGCTCCCGGCAATATATTCATCCATGATGCGAACCTGTTCCATTTCCTTGTTGACCAGATCGTCCCGCCCTGCCGTCTTGGCGTCCTCCACAGCATCCTGTGCGCTCTTTTGAATTCGTCGTATCAGGGCAACGAGTTGCACGTCGGTCTGGATCGGGCTGGCTGTTTTGGAGGCGTTGAGGTTGGCGGACAGGATGGCGCGTAGAACCGATAGGCGCGGCGTGTCTTTGGCTCGCATGGCTGTCTTTAGGTCGGCCTTGATCTTCTGCAAGAATGGCGGCGGAGTGTCCTCGGTGGAATAGCATCGCGAAGCTCGCTGCATGAGAATCGAGGAGAAGGGTGTGCGAGAGATACAGCTGCGCTGCGATGTGCGCAGTGCTGAAAGCATCGACATGGTCGTTTTTGACGCCATTGGAAGGTTGGTTCTATGAAGAAAGAGTCTGGTTTCTGTTTGTTGTTTGGTGTTTGATGTTTGATATTCGATGTCTGGTGTTGCTGGCTGGGAATCTTTTTGTGGAGGCGGTGCTGGCCCTGCCACTGCCTGGGCCCTGGGGCTCCACTGTTGCAACTTGCAACGCGGATTGGATCCGGTGTTGTCATAAACCCGGCAAGTCTCAACATTCACGTCGCGTCGTCGACCTTTGTACCTACTTCTTGCAAGTTGCAACGCAACACTCGTTGACTTACTGTAGATGGCATCGTTTTGCAACTCAAGTTATTCCTCGCTCAATAGCCTCACAAGTTTGAGCTACTCCTAGGTCATCAACTGCTACTCCATACAAAGAGTACGTAGGCTATAGCTGCAAATTCTGTCGCACCGATATTCAATTACCGAAGTACGGAGTATTTCGCACGATATAACGCAACACGATCACATTCCGACTTGAACAGTTGTCTGCGCCTTCTCTTTGCAAGATACCTGCGTTTTTACTGAAGGGCTTGAGTCAAGAATAAGATCACATGCTTGAGAAGTGTGTACCGGTGATTTGGAGACATGTGGCCACACAAGAAGAACACACGGAAGAGGCATCATGACTGAGAAGTAGGATGGGCATAGCCTCAAGGAACTCGACCGCCACGCTCGACGTCTTTTGTACGTATGAATGAGATACGGTCATGCACTGCGTTTCCTTTCGTTTCCGGAATGGTCTGACCCCGCACACTGAGCGCAGAAAGAATCATAACCGGATTGCAGGAATGGATCACGATTCACAGGCTACAGCCTACAGCTGATGACTTGCTTGCTTTGACGATGCCAGTTACCGCATGGAATCGTAATTTCGAGCGAGGTCAAGTGGTAGTTAGCCCGCAGAGATACGTACGCCCCGGGTGCTGCGCCGCTGCAGGTCGACGCTCTGGGAGAGTGAGGGGATCTTCGTATTCTTGCTGTCCCGAGTCTCGAGTCTCCCGGCCGCAGACCACCAAACGCCCGCTATCGCGTCATGAAGTCGTCTTACAAATTGCGGGAGGTGAAAAGGGAAGTTCCAACGCGCCATGAAGTAACTTTGATAGAAATACCTGTCAAAACTTAAAAGGGTACCTGAACAGGGGGTTGAAAGTCTCCCTGTGAGGGTACCTACAAGGTAGGTATGGCATTTTGTTGCATTGCCTGTTCAGCTTCCTGCACTCTTCCTAATTCTCTACCTCGCATTATTCCATACCTCCGCCGTTCCGTTGCGTCTCATCCTGCTTTGCACCATGTCACTTTACATACACACACACTGTACACATGCGCAATGCCCTCAGTTACTAATTACAATGTACTTGCATCTTTCTTGCTGTCATCTCTGCGTCAGCCACCAATATCCACGACCCAGTGACAGTCTGAGTCCACCCTTCTTTGCAACGTTTCCCCATCCCAACAAAACATGTCCCCTCATTGTCCACCTTTCACATGTGCAATGCCGACCACTCAGATCCTGCTGAGGGCATCTCCTTACCTGCGTGCTGCAAGTGCCTCCATAGTAAGTGTCAGGTCGAGCACATCACATGCAAAAGCCAGAGCACACCTATCAATGCCACGCATGTCATTCTTGCGTTATTTGACTTTTGTCTCTGCGCCTACCTACGGTATGGTGCGTTGCAGCGCGGCGTGAGTGGTTGGCTTTTGCGTCACAATGTTTGCTGTCGCCGCTTGTCGAGCAAGCAGTTCTTAAAATCCGTGTCCGGAGAGGTAAGTCGTATTCATGGGCGGGGAATGTGGCAAAGACGTCTCAACAGCTTCAGATGGGGAGTCGGGACAGTCATTACTGCGTAGGTAGCTCTGTTGAGAAGGCCGGGGATTTGGGTATATATATCGAGCCATGCTCCCTCTTGTCTGGCATCTTGTTTGAACCATCATCATCAAACAACCACATCTTATCTTATGATTCTCACTCTTATTATACCATCTCGCGCTACTATACAGAGCTACCAAGCTGTCCATTATCTACTCTCATTTTCCACCTAGGAAGTCCTGGACTGAGCCAACGGTTTAGTTCTTGCGCCTTTCCTACCACTTCCCACCATGTCTATTTGGTCTTGTCCTTGCGGCAATATGGCAGACTCTGTCTTCTCTGTTCCGTGAGCCTTTGCGGCTAAACGAGGAGTAAAAAGTCAAATCGCCTTGCAAGTGGTTCGTCCGCACTGCAAATCCTAGTATGATCCCTCGATGAGGGACTGCTACCTAGTACCGTGGAACTCGGTATAGGTTGATGACAAGTAAGTGTCTATCTTGAATTTTATGGATACCCCCAGCTAACAATACCGCAGCGACCTTTGGGCTTCACTCTGGTCTCAACAGCTATGCGTTCGTGGAACACCACGCCATATTGAGCCAGTCCACTGGATGCTCCATTGCTCTGCAACAACTTCCACAAGCAGCTGTATTCAGGGATACACACGCTCGCAGAGACAGCAATCCAGCCACACCGAATATCCTGACTCGCCCTGTGATCTGATCACCACCGGCAAGCAGCGGCAGGCGACCTTCTCTGGTGCCTCCCGTACTTGATCCGTCGCAGGCAGCGCGAGTCGTGTCGACAAAAAGACCCGAGGCAGCCATGGTCCGGGACTCCATTCCCGACCGGCACGGCACCTTGCGATCTTGATGAGGACGCGGATACTTCATCCACCCTCCGCGGTATGATCACTCATGCTGTCTCACATCAAGACTCGGGCAGGACACCGCGAAACTTGAGAAAGGAATAGGGGCGCTCTTGGATGAGCCAGGGCGGCTTTTATTGATGGAATGGTCTCTAGAGGAGACGTATTGGTAACTGATCACCCCTTGAAGAGGATTGACTCAAATGCACAAAAAAAAAGGAAACAAAAAAAGAGAGAAACGAAAAAAGGAACTCAAAAAAAAAACCTTCACAGAAAAAATGCATAAAATGCAAAACAAATAAAGACAAAAAGAAACAAACAAAATGAGTCGATCTGGGGGAGATCAGCAAGCAAGCCAAGAAACGGGAGGATGCCACAAAAAATAGTGTGCAACGGGATTATGAGCCTAGTCATGTACTTCTGTAGGAGCCTTTATCTGTTATCTGGAGGATTCTTCGTGGTGGAATTTCATGGAACATCTTGGGGGGTTGGCAATTGTACAATGAGATCAGGGCATATCATCGGGCGGTCAACACTGCAAGTTCAACATTGGGCGGGCTTTTGGTTGGAGAGATGGTCGATGGATTTCGTGGCCTGTAACTTTTTTTCTTTCTTACTCTGGGCTCCTACGTGTAAGTAACTACCAGATAAGCTCGTAGGTAGTTAATAAACTTATTTGTCCCTAGTGACACCTAAACTTATTGGCTCTACATAGTACACGCTCAATTACATCATGGCAGTGTCTTTTAATCAATCTTGCATCATACTACTGAAACGAATTGACGGAATACAAGTGGCTATCTTCTGCGCTGTCTCCCATTCTCACACCATGTTCACTGATATTAAGTTAGAGGTCTTGGCTGGGGCCCTAGCCACACACTTATCTGCCTCTCTCGAGTGGTCTGCTCATGAGCTGGTATACACGCACCTATAGCAGAGGACCGAGATTTTTTCCCCCTTCCGAATTTACGCCTCAGAACTGTGCAGGCATGATCCCAAGATCCTCCAAATTTCAGCTTGAATACATACCTCCTATTTCCCTAGCGTCAAAGCCGACATGCCGTTAGTCTTTCCAACCACTTTCGCACGCAGGCTTTCCGCTATGTATTCGTCGTTGGATTATCGTGGCGCAACAGATATCACAGATACCAAGTAGCGGGTGGGATCGAAGCGCATCCATCACTAATCCTACCAACGAACGCTCTTTGAGAGGTGCTGCATCATGTTCCAAGAAAAAGGCGCCGTGTCGAAGATTGAAGGCAATAAATAGTCGCGGAAAAGGTACGCTGCAGAGTGGGGAGGGAGACGCGTTATGTGTCTGGATGAAGTTATGAACAGTACGCCCACCGACGGAATGTGCTACGTGAAACTTGAAAGGAACGTGAATACCCTAAAAAAGTAAGGCGAAACTCCGAGACAGGAACAGAGTCCAGGTCAAGAGGCTCGGCTCATTCTACACTGCAAGTAGCAGTGAGCCACGAATACCAATGAACTGAACCCCCTTGGCTATCAATTTGTTACATCACCCAACCGCCACTGGCCAGTAACCCCCCATCCTGCCCTGCCCTGCCCTGCTCTGCCTACAAGCCTCGCGAAAGACAACCGACGCAATTCCCACCTAACACCAAGTAAACACAGGATTCCTGCTCTTAACCGCCTCCAGCCGCTCGACAATAACTTTCCGTCGATTCCCCATCTGGCCCTCCGCTGCTGCATAGCCCAAATCCCCCTCAAGATCATCCCCATCGTATACATCCTGCGAGTCACCATACAACTGCTGCGCAATACCGCCGTTATTCTGCCGCGCTGCTCCTGTAGGAGAAGGGACCGAGTATCGCCGCTGGTGGCGCGTTCCATGGCGAGGAGGCTCATACACATTAAGTTGTGTGCGTGACGGCGCGACAGCGTTACCGCCGGAGCCGTTGCGATCTGTGCCGCCATTTGTTAACTGTCCTCGCTCCTGGGAAGAACGGGACCGTGTCGTGACATCTTCGTCAAGACTAGAGCTCGAGACTTCGTCAAAGCGCGATGATCGGGGCATTTCCACGGGGGGCGCAGTCTGAAGGCCGAGAAGGTCCGTGGAGATGGTGGCGGTGGTGGCGGTCTTGGTGCTGGTGCTGGTAGTGTCCTGGGTGGCCGTGGCAGAACCGGCAATATCTGCTTCATCCATGGTATCTCCGAGAATCGAATTTCGACGCATCTCTGAGGATGTCGCGCGCATGGGTACCGCAACAGGCACGTCGACCAGATCGTCCCAGACACAGACTTTGGCTCTTCTTGTAAGTTCAAGGGGCCCGTGGTCTGGTGATTTTAATGCCTCGACCACGTTCCAGGCTTGGCCCTTCATGACGGCGATTTGCTTGGCGAACATGCGCTCTTGGAAATCTTCGTCGACTTGGAAGACCCTCTTCAGCGCCATCTGTGTTTGCGCCCACCAGGCGGTGGATGTCAGCAGAGGTAGGAAGTGGTCTCTCGTCTTCTGGGAGAACGGTCGGCCAATTAGATCGACTGGGAGGAACAGCCAGCCAAAGGGGAAGCTGTCAGAAACAATTCCTGTTAGCGTTGTAATTCATAGTAAACCGTTGGGCATGTGCGGGTATGGAGGAGTATGGTCGAAGACGTACCTTCGCCAAGCATCAGGATGCTTCCATGGCCACGATAATGAATTATCTATAGCTCCAATCGAGATGGCGGGTTCTTGCGCTGGAATCTTCTTGCCGGAGGATGCCTTCATCGGCCGTTGACTCCTATAAGGGTATGATGCACTCGTTTTTGACCGAGGCATTTGCTCTTGTTGCACTGGTCTCGGCCGGCTGCTTTCGTCATCGTCATTGTGGTCGGATGTCCTCATGTCCAGATGGACCGCATCAGAAACCACAGAAACCTTTCCCGCTTCCCAATCGACCTTAATCATCCAATTGTCCAGACCGCGATCGGTATTCCTCATGATGTAATCTAGAATCACTAGCTTTTCGAGCTCTTCCCTGAAAGACTGCTTGATTGACTCGGTCCACACAAATTGTGGCGGGCCCCCAGCATCTTGCGTAGCATCCGCCGCTTCGTCGCCGCTAGAATCGCCGTCTTCTGGAGATCCTGAAGTGCTAGGACGACAGCTTTCATTCCAACGCCTTTTGCGGTTTCGATGCGTCGTCTCCTTGGTTCGAAAGCCGGCCCAATACTGATCCGGCCACGGATGTTCGCGCAAAAAGACATTTGCATCTTTAAAGCCTTTCAAAAATACTTGGAAACTACCAGGCTTGGCGGGTAGCTGTTTCTTCTTTCTATAGAAACTTCGTCGGTCCCAGAAAGGGTAATGAAATGACTTTGATGATAACCAGACGACATCTGTATAAGGAACCAAGTTGGTGCGAAGCTGATGGTCAAGTACGTAGGCCGCAGCTTCACTGACGTAAGACAAATTCGGAATAAGACTAAAAAAGAAGAGGAACAAGAGAATAAGCACCGAGTCAAGTTTTGTTTGATGTTGAATCATGACGTAGTTCATGGAAGAGGGCAGTCGGGAACTTACCATGCTCGGCCAAAACAGCAAGGAAAGAGATTCCTGTGTATCCATTTGTTCCACTTGGGATTACCCGCCGCATAGGGCTCCTCATCTTTCGGTTTGAAGACGCCAACAATCTTGCCGTCCGGATCCCTTGCAAAATAGCTCCCCGAGCTACCCTGTGAAATCATGCTCGGATGGACTTCCTGTCGAATCGCTAGTCTAACGCTGTCGACAATGGTTTCGAACTGAGCACGTGTCATGGAGCCCGGCTGGTCTTCAGCCAGATGCTCGGCCGTGACAGGCCTCACGCCCTCGGGAGGCTGGAAGACTGAGTGATGAATCTCGAGACGTTCCTCTTCACCCAACATATTTTTCCCCCTCGTGCGTTTGAACTTGGAGGTGATTTCGTCGGCCCATCGTTCTAATCGAGCGTTTATGGCTTTGATATCGACACCTCCGGAGCTGCCTCTACGTTTGTGAAGCTTGGGCCGCTGCCCGTCGGCCTTGGGACTGACGAGACCTGAGCATTGTTTTGGCTGTTGGGTAATGGGTGCGAAGCGGGCCGCAGAGGTGGACTGTAACGGAGCTGAGTTTTGGGTAAGATCATCGTCGGAGTCGCTAAGGTCGGCTTGGGTCAGGCGTTCGTAGCCAGTGGTAGGGGGGCGGTCGCGAGGCATGATTCGTGATAGGAGGTGGTGATGTTCAAGATTTTAGGTCCTGGGCCATCGCAGCCGCGACGGGATGGAAAGGACACGTCGACTTTCGGGAATTACTGATAGGACGCTTTGACAGTAGATAAGTTAATTAGCGTCAACGGCGTTGAGTAGATCGGAGGGCGTTAATAGCACAAGCACCAGAGAGTGCCGCGGAGGATTGGCGAGGAGATGAGGGAATAGGAGTGACCTGGTGGAGGCTAGTCGTGATGCGTCGCGGCAAGCTTGTGACGTTTGATGACTTGGTCTGGGCATGGACCAGGGTATCCGCCTAATTAGTGGGCCAAATCGGCACCCTCCGACGTGCGGGACTAATTTACGCAACAACTTCAAGTTGTTTCAACTTCGCACGCATTGCATGAGCGATTGGAACCGCGATCAGACCAGGCGTCGGAATCAAGCATCCAATTACATAACTGATAACTGCAAGCAGACTGGCCTGTTTCTATCGAGGGCTTTCTTCAGGTCCGTCTCGATTACTCCGTAGAGACTTGCCGTCGCTCGGGATGAGTCAACCGGCGAGTCGGCGACGCCATGCGGTGCCGATCCCAGACTAACCGGGTGACTCAATCCCTCATGAATTGTTTATACATAGTATGTTTTATCTGTTTACTGCCGGATCCGATGTTGACCGAATATGGCGTTCTGGCATTATAATGCAGAAGAGTAGGAAGAAGGTATTCGCATCTCTAGATACCATTACTCTTGGTCCTCTTCCTTCTTCGGACCCGTAGTGGCGCGGCGCGCCTGCAGCTTACACGAGGCAACGTCACTTGCTATTCGCTGCCTTTTCCTTCTGTGGTATCGAACCAAACTTTGTATATTTTCCTCTTTTCTTTTTGCTCGCTTCAGCATAGATAGGTATACAACTCAGTCCGGTTCGTGTCTTCTCTTCGGGAGTTGACAACTTGATCCTCTGATCCTGTGTAGACTGTTGTTCTTGTCGTCCGCTTTACAGATATTCTTTCCTGGTCTTGGACTCTCTACTGCTGTGCGTCCTCCCCAAACCTCCATTATTTCTGATTGTGCAGAGTGGCTGACGAGATGCCCAAGATTTGGCTAGCATTCTTCCAAGGCCACGAGTGACCTAAATCGTCGAAACTTCGTTCTGTACGCGAGTGCATCATGTCCGTGCTAATTGATTCAACAACACCGTGCGAGGTGAACTACTCCACCGTCCACGTCGTTAATGCCTGGCGCACCGAGCGTCTGGAATTCATCAAGATGGATGAAAACAACGAGGCTATCAAGGCGTTCCTCCCACAGGTTGAGCAGGACCCCGTTGTGTTGGCCCTGGCTTCCAGTCAAGTTCTGGGACCGCGAGGAGAGGAGGACATCAAAGCGCACCTGAAGGCGTGGAGCAATGCTCTCCTAGCAGTAGCCATCTGTCTGCGAGAGGGCGTTGATGGAGAAAATGCGCCAGTCGGAGTTGACGGGATGACGACGAATCAGAACGGCGACGGCAAGACCAAGCGAGCCATCCAAAAGAACACCATCGTGGGGACCATGTGTCTGAGGGGTGGTAGTACAAATGCCCAGACAGCACAACATCGCACGGCGCAGATGGGCATCACGTTTGGTAAGCAGTATCAGGGCAAAGGCTACGGCCGGGAGGCCATCAACTGGATGGTGGACTGGGCGTTCAGGCACGCTGGCCTTCATACGGTGTCCTTGGCCGCCGCGAGCTACAATCCAAGGGGCATTCATCTATATCAGAGCATCGGCTTCAAACTTCAAGGCAGGAAGAAAGAAACTATTTACTTCGACAGGGCTTGGTACGATGAGCTGGATTTCGGCATAACGGAGTGGGAATGGGAAGAATTGAGGGGCCTTGCGTCGTCCAAGCCTGTGTGACGTGTCGTAGTAATCTATGAAGTTTGAAGTTGGAAGTTGAATTTCTTTACTGTTATGTTCCTTCTCCCAATTGCCTACCTACGGCTCGGCCCATGTACCATGGCGTGAGTGTGGGAGGGGCATAACTATCGTTGGTGAGGAATGTGGCACGGGCAACATGTCGCGTCGTAACGCAACGGCTAAGCCTACATACATGTACAACCCGTATCATCGCATCCAGTCTTACACGTTGTTTCCAGCGGCATGTGACACTACGGAGTACGGACCAATCTAGAATCTCAGCATAAATCCATCTCATGACGTTAGGTGAATTCCAGAGGCGGCAAGCCGAAGTGGGCTGATGCAATGCAGTGGCTTGCAAGTTGCAGCCACGGACGACGGTGCGTGTTGCTTTGGACAAATTTGGAGTTTTGCGCACGCGAGAAGTCGATGCACGGGGCGCTCGAGGCCCACTGCGACAGCTCTGAGCTGGGACTCTGGGAGTTACCGACTGCCTATCAATGCCATCAATGCCCGCTCCTCTCGGCTTCTCCCTGCCTTCACCCGTGTTTCGCTTCTTGGCACCGTACATACGTACCTACATATATAATTCCATCGCCTCGTCCATCATCTCATTGCCTTCTACTCACTGATCCGCTCTTCAAGCCTCACCCTTCTTCTTGACCATTTAACATCAATACTCTGTGCCTATGGCTAACTAGGCCCCGGCACCAGATCACACGATCACCTTAGCGTCCACCTAGCACCCACCACCTTAGCAGCCATTATAGGTACCTCCTCTCCGTATATACATACAGTACAGACATATATCTGCTGTACTTGGACACCCCAGACACGCAGGGCAGTTCCCCTTCTTCTGCAACCACCTGGCACCTAGTCTTCTCTCGTCGACGCATAAAATGTCGCCTTCTACTGAGATTGCCGACACTCTCCGAGACATCACAGTCTCTGTCATCATGGACGACGTTTCTAGGGGGCGCAAGAGATCTCGGAGCCTCTCCAGAACCACAAGGTCAAAGTCCCTTCGACCTGACGAGTCGAGCACATTTCGGGGAAGATCGCCGCGACGGGCTACGTCGCCCATCCAGCTGCATTCTCGCAATGACTCTCCTACATCTCTGAGGCCATCCACCAGCCAGCAGGTAGTACTGTACTGCCAACTACGTCGGGCTCGTCGGGAGCACTGCCCGTCTCGCACTGCCTCGCCTACCGGTCGAGCTGTTCGACGTCGTCAACGGGCAAGAAGCCGAAGCCACAAGCCTCGACGGGAACATGAGCCAGTGCATTCCCCTGATGTTCTCTCACTCCTGAGAATTGAGGTCTTTCCTGAGCAGGTGCAAGATTCCACAGCATCCGTCCGATCATGATACCCCGCCATACCTACGGAAACACCTCCCCCGGACCACAACAAGTGTGCCAAAGACTAAAGTTGTATATTATACTGTGACGAGTGCATTCGATACTAGGAAGCCATTCGTCTTGTTTCTTTTTGCAAACATATCAAAGGAGGAAACAATATGCGGAAGTCAACTCCGAATGGCTATGTACTTTGGAATTCTGCATGTGGATTTCAGCAGCAAGCAAGGCAATGATTGTACATGATAAGGCAGGCGTACTCTTTTTTTCAACTTTTTTCCTTTGACCAAAATTTCCATCAAAAAAATATCTCCTTTCTCTCCGTCTTAACGCGCAAGGTTGGCCACGTGTTGGAGTTGCATTCACACCAGATGCTTTAGTTTCCCCATCCTAACACGCACCTCTATGGTTGCCTTGTAGGTATTCTTGGGGGTGGAAATGCCGGCGCTAGTGAGTCGCGCGAGTCTCGTCTCGAAATTGAATTTCCCTAAATAAGCTCTAAGTACATAGTAAGTATGTATGTATGCATAATGTACCTAAATACACAGGACAACAGGCCTGAAACACTCCATCAAGTCTTCCATTTCCTGCCGCTGTGACTCAAATGATCCATGTTGGTCTCGTGCCGAATGTAACTCGCCAACAACTTACAAGTTACAAGTGGCTAAAAGTGACAATCCATAGTGTGCACAAGGGAACAGTCCCGGAACGTCCCGAAGGAGGGGATATGATGTGCGTGTCTCGCGCAGTCCGAGAAACGAGGCACATTGCCATCGAGCTCAGAGATTCATCTACCCAATTGCACGGCGTCGGGTCCAAGGCATCAACAGGGAACGGCCGCATTTGCACTTCCCGTCTACCGCAGCCTTGACTGGTCTTATTAGAAAAGAGAAGGGAAATGGTGGATCACATAGTGCCAGTATCGAAGACGTGATACTGTACACTGGACACCAACAAAAGAGAGAGTCAGTGGCAGCCCAAACCGGACTCCACGAGACTCAGACAAGAGGAGAAGCAAACATGACTGAATTCAAGTAAAAACGCAGTGGAGTTCTAAGCTAAGAAGAGGGGAAAGGTGAAGAGTTTATATACACGAAGCCATCGGAGATGGAAGAACAAACAACCGATAGTGATAAACCCTTGGGAGAACTGTTGGTTTTGGTGGACTCCAATCCTCCAGCAAAAATTGTTCCTGAGATACAGGGATTCCTTTCTTTATTCACCACCCCGGAAGTACTTCATCGAGTCTTTGTCGAACGGTCTGCCGAGCTGTAAGATTACTCTTTGTTGAGCCACACCACCGAGAACCAGCGTAGCATCGAGCCTGCAAATGTCGTCGTTACGGCGTGTCATAGGTACACTGGGTGACGGCAACCCCAATGACAAGATAGTCAGCGTTTCTGGATGCAACCTACCTGAGAAATACAGGCATAGTGTATTGAGTAGGGGCGAATCAAATGGCTATGAAGTGTCACGAGGAAACAGATAAAGTCCCCGGGTACCCATATACCACCCGGGAGAGTATATATGCCTTGCCAGTTAGGTACTGTAACAGGCAACTCGCTGTGCAACCCCCACAAGTTCAAGCTCACGCCACACTTTCGGCAAAGAGAAACGAACCAACCCGGACCGTCGGGGTCTGTACCGCGAAAGAAAAAGGATGAAGACTCATGGGATGTGAAGGCTCGAGGTGCAAACAACAGTAGTGCCCTCGAAAGTAGATCTTGGGACTTCTAAGTTCGGGAATGTACAGAGTAGACGATCAAATCTCCTGTCACGATACCGTTCTTCCGTGCTGTGTAGGTAGACGCGACGACGCGACGACGCGCCTTCGACTAATAATCCAGCACAAGGATGATTGCATTCTACCTAAATACCAAACGCATGGGTGTAACCTAAGAAGGACACCTAACTCCCGCGCGTTCCCCCTCGCATTTTGGTCATAGGCAGAAGAGACGGCACACTACGGAGTACGTAGTTGATAATAATGTCATGTTCGCGCCATCGAGCAACGTTTTCTAGCATATTCTAATCGATCAAGACCTCGTCGCTTATGCGTAATTATCTTCTTTCAGACACAAAGGGTGTGATATTTCGGTCGTTCTAATGGCACGAACGTGACATTATAATCAACTAGTAGTGCGCCGTCGCTTCTGCCTATGATCATGCATCATATCCATGAGTCTATGACACGTGGAGGGGTATTCTTTACGGCCCAGAGGCGGTGACGCAGGAGGAAAAGGAGGCAGGTCAGGCTCCTCTTCACTGTGAGCTTGTGTGTAAGATCAAGTTCACAGATAGCTTCAATCATTCGCGTCCTGCTCATCGAAATCGCCTGAGTCGAGGGGCTCATGGATAGCAGCGAAGGTATCATTATCATGGTTATCACCGATTGGCGTATCCCGTGAGTTGTCGAGTTTGATTTCCGCGCTAAGACTTGATGGTATCGTCGGCATTTCTCGCAACGCTCGAAGCTATCAAAATAGTTGTGACGGATGTGACGAGCAGTCTCAATTGTGTCTTCGAAATGTCTGTCTTTTCGGAAGAGAGACTGGACCGCGGGCGCTGACCTTGCAAGGACTGATTTCCTCTTCTCCTTTGGTGCGTAAATCACCCCAGAACCGTTGACGGGAAAAATCCCACTATTTTCGAAACCGTTCATGATGTTGTGCGCCGTAGAGCCGGAGGAGATGGTTTCATGAAGGCGAGCAATGAAATCGCAGGTTACCATCGCGCATGTGTTGTCGAAGGACACGTCGGTGGGCTATTTTCAACGGCTAGGAAATATCAACATCTAGCGGTTGCGTGAGGTGAGTGAAGCGCGGTGGAAGAATACATATCTCGATAATAATTCCGACGGCGCACAACATCACGAAAGGTTTCGAAAATCGTGGGATTTATCCCGTCAAAGAAATTGTTTCTCGAGAATGGTGTTGTGAGAGGAAACGCGACGGAGTGGAGTAGGTCAGGTGGAGTCACAGTGTAATGGCAATGGCAAATGCATGAGGCGTGTACCGGGCCGACGTACAGCCACAGACAAGGAGCTTGCTAGCTAGTAGCCTATATGTATCAACTTTTTTTCGCCTCACGTGAAAAGCCGTTTGATGGTTGTCGATTATTGCTCGCCCAATCGACCTTGCAGCCGCCGCTCCTGGGCGCATGAAATAGTCGACGACTCGACAACAAAGAAACAGAGATAGACTTGATCTTGTTTCAACGTTTAATACCCTTCCTCTTCTTGCGCAGGCCAATTCACTCCGTCTCGGACCACTTCATCATCGTCCTCGTAATGATAAACGACGCGCGACCATCTTAATCAGCTACGGCATCGAACCTGTGTGAGCCGCGGGCATGCCAATCCGACTCGAATCAGCTTGGACGTGCTCTCGGCTGCTGCCATATCACCTCTGATGCTGGAAAGAACCGCCGCCAGCCTGGAGTCTTGCAGTTTCCAGCGTGTACTCTCCAAATCAGGCGGATTACCGAAACGATGTAAAAATCTCCGCTCGGGCTTCTGGCAGCATGGTGCATCGGCAATCGAGCTTTCTACATCCTGGCCATCTTGGAGAAGAGGCAAGAAGAGGGAGGCCGACACCCCGAACGAAGCGAACTCTCCACCGCAGACTGGCCTCATGAGTTCTGCCTTCATGTTGGACTTTTTGTATCCGAGAGGGACATATCCTGTGTTGCGTCGGCTCTATCCGGCGTTGCCACGACCTCAGGACTGCAGTACGTCGGTTGATGCTGCTCGGTCCAGAAATTTTGCTTCAGGCTCGGCTGCTGTGGATGGAGGATTGCCTGTCGAAGCATCGTCTCGTGATGGCGAAGAGGGAGGTCGCAGGGATGATCAGGACAGGCAGTATGATTCGGCCGGTGACGCGAGAGCGATTGAAAATGGTGCTGTTTCACGATCGATTATCGAATCAGCTCTCCATGACCTTGGCGAGTCCGACTCCGCGGCACATAAGCATCACCCACGGGAGTGGAAAGAAGACTTGCGCACCTTAAAGGCTATGCTCGCGAGACCAGACTCTGCGCTCTATTTCGATGTGTGTGATGAATACTCCAAGTTGAATCCGGAGCAGAAGCAGCACGTCGGCTCCGCGGTCGTTGCATATCTTTCAACATCCGAAAGCATGATCGACGTTAATCGAGCGCTAGCTATCCTCCACCAAATTCCGACTCAGTCATGGGATGATAGATTACAGGTTGCTGCCTTTTCTTTGCATTTGCGAGCCGGAGATTTGACGGCCGCCCTGGAGCTTTACAGAATGGGACTTCCCTCGTGGCATTCAGAACGGGGGTTTCAACTTCTGTTGGAGACTGCGGCAATTAAGAAAGACTGGCCGATATTCCTGAAGACTTGGTTAGAGAGGTTCTCTACAATTCGAAAGAAATCGTTCATCCTTCCGAAGCACGATGACACGAATTCTTCGCCGTTGACCACCACAAATGCGGATGTCGCGGGCTTGTATTTTGCCTTTGAGCAATACTTGGAGGCCAAAGCGGCAGAGGCTGTAAAATCCATGAATTTGTACGCAGATTCGAGACGCGGTCTTGAAGCTCTTCGCCGCTGGCTTGCCCAACGAGCACTGCGACAGCCGTGCTCGCCAAAGATGGCAAAATCTGTCCTTCTCATATGGCAGAATCCAGAGCTATACCAAGAGTATTTAGGTCTACTGCTGGGGCGTTGGAAGGAAGGGCTTGAGCCGAGATCTGGACTTATTCTTCTGCCGGAAATCTACACGGATTACCGCAAAATCGATGGCGCTCAGACGCCTGTCGCCATCCTGCGCGACATATTCGACTTCTACTACCCTTCAGATCCCGAAGGCTTAGCTGAAGTCTACCGCGACTGGCATCAGAGCTGGGGAGACCTGGATCAATGGGGCTATGAGAAATACTTAAAGTTCTACTCAACGTGTGGTGATACAAGCGCCGTTCAGGCTCTTTGGGCCCGATACTCCACCAAATTTCCGGATGTCGTGACGCAGCCGCTCGGGTTCCGAAGCACATTGAATGCTTTTGCGCGAGCGGGCGACGTCGCAGGCGCCGAGAAAGAGTTCACAACCATGACTGAGACGTATAAAGTCACGCCCGACATCGATAGTTGGAATACCCTGCTTAAATGTTACACAAAGGTCGGCGATTATACCCGTGCACTTCAGTGCTTCAACGACTTGAAGCAGAAACACAAACCAGATGCCTTTACCTACGCACAGGTGATGGCCTTGGCAGCTAGACGAGGGGATCTGGCCACTGTTATTGACTTTTTCGACCAGTCGCAAAACGATAGAATTGCAATTTCGAGGGAAATGGCACTCTCTTTGGTTACAGCGTACTGTCACAATGATCGCCTAGAAGACGCCGAAAAGATCTGCGTCGAATTCTCAAAACGAAGTGCAACCAGTCCTGTTGTGTGGAATCAGCTTCTCTACTTCAACGGTCAGAAGGGTGATCTGCACAAGTGCTACGACCTACTCAAATCCATGATGGACCACGGCGTCGACTGGGACCATCAAACGGCCGAGTTTCTTCTGGGGGCCATGGTTCATGTTGGTCAGGTAGGGTTGGCATTCGAGCTGCTCGAGACCGCGCGTTGCAACGGTGCCTTTCCCGTTGGGGCAGAGCATTTTGCTGTGGTTATGACTGGTGCGGTGCGTCTAGGACGGATAGGCCTGATCACAAAGATGATGTCTAGAATGCGATCTGCGGGTGTGGAAGTGCCTCTCAAAGCTTATGTGTCAGTTGCGCTGATGGCCTTTCGCCGGCAGCCACTGGCAGCAAGGACCAAAAGACTCTCAGATCAACTTCGAGACCACATACTTGCCATGCTGGCCTCCGCAAAGAACGATGCAGACGCTGCCGACTCAAAGGCTGCGGACGCCTCTCAGTGGAAAACGCCAAGTGCATTGTTGGAAGTCAAGAAACGGACCGCCGATGTTGGACGAGCGCTCAAGTTGCTCCTTCAACAACGGAGGTACACGGACGTTGAAACAATCATGTCGGCGTACGTGGAGGCCTTTCCAAAACACAGCGAAAACAGTTCCTTGCCGCCCGAAATCGTGTCGGCGTTGATGACTGGATATTTACAAGACAATAATGCCAGCGGAGTCTACGAATTGTGGGTGCAGACGTTTGAGGGAGCCGTGATTAGGGGCACCCATGCCTCAGGAGTCGGCATCTCTTCTGCGTATCAGTACGATCTCGCACGGCCGCTTGACGTAGTCATGCAAGCCTTTGATGAAGATCGTGACGGGGTCGGTCTACTTCGGACGATCGAACAAGTCCTCGACAGCGGCTTCAAACTCACGGGCGTCAACTGGAACCGCGCGATCCGCCTCCTCCCCGGACTGGGCCATTGGGAACGCGCCATGGAGTTGTGCGAGCACCACCTCATGGATAACTGGTCCGGCTGGTCCCAAAAGAATGAAAGCAGCCGGCTTATGAGGAAATATGGCCTCGTAAAAGACAATCGCGCACTAGCCCCCTACGCTACCACCATCTTGGGCCTCCAAAAAGAATGGCTCGAGTTCCGCAAGCGCGCCGCCCTATCCGATAGCATAGCCTCGCAACTCCAGGCCATTGAACGGCGCCACCCCAAGCTCCATCGTGCCTTCATCACGATCGATTACGAACACCTCGCCGCAACATGGGTCTTTCCCCGGTACAAGAGCTTGGCAAAGGCCATGGATGGCCTGCTCGCGCCTCTGTCCTATGACGAGCTGCAGGCTATGCGAAACGCCCTGGACGTACAACTGAAGATGCAGTTGGAGGGGCACAGCATAACCCACAGTCCCTTCCACGTCATCATGGAGAAAAACGAGGACCAAGATGTAGGCGAGGCACGAGACGAAGAAAAACGGCAGGGCCAGGGGCCAAAGAAGACTATTAAAACGAGGCCCATCAGTCAAAGGGAGACGATGATATTGGATGTCCTGTTGTGGAAGAGGCAGCGCGGAAAAGATAAGAGGGGATAGAGTCGGCCGGCATATTGTTTGAGGATCTTGTTTCATTGTTGCATATGTCATAAATGTAATTTAACTCTCTACGAAGAGTGTGTTGTATATGTATTCTATATCTATCAAGGGCGTATTCATTGTGTGAATCAAATATGCTCTTATCTACCTAGTACGGGGCGTGATGCCTTTCGTTGGATATAGCCGTCTTTTTTCAAGGAGGCTAACGTGTGTCGTGTGTAGTGCCCATGGTGGGAGGGATACTTGGTACGTAGTTGCAGAGAAAGCTTGTGGCTATACATGTTCATGTTGATACTTGTAGGCTTCGTTTCCTCAGGAACTACAGAGTCGTCATGCTACAAACGTGACTCCTCGATTGCAAAGCATGGATTCTATACGCGTGCAGTGATTACATCAACGGCACTGCGATCAGTGCTCCGGTCCCTCATGAGTGTTAGGTACCTACCTAAGTCATGATAGACCCCGCCGTTCGTCTATTAGACTATTTTCCAACTCTCTGCTTATCTACAACTCTACATCCACGGACCACAAACCTCACCACCGACATTATGTGACTACATTCCTATGCGGCGTCTGCCTTGGCGCAGTATGCCCTGTGATTAATAGTCACGACAACGAACTGTGTACATATTGCAAATCACCTGTGAACTATGAGACGCAGTCATGGCTCAAGAGGGGATAGGAATCTAGAGACGTGGTACCAAGTCCAGTACGAGAGGTTTGATGCCAATTGCGTTGCTGTCTACTACGTATGGGCTCATGCATCCTACCTTGAACATTTACTCCGAATTGGGATATGAAAATAGGAGCCTGCACCGGAAAAAGTATCCGCGCTTCCCAGCAGGAGACGTAACTCACAAAGTAATCTCCAATCAACACCCGGATCCAAATCTAAATAAATCGTTTCAAGTTATATACAATTCTAATTCTACGCTCAACTAGATTCTCTTTCCATAGATTGTGATGTCCTGTTACATTGCTTTTCTATAAATAGCAGTAAGTCTTGAGCGGCGATTTCTTCTATCGGAAGAGTAAAGTGAACCGTGAGACAGTACGACATATATGCTCACCTCGGTCAGGTCTTCAGGCCAAATCCTCGGCTGATCCCGGCGGCGGCGGTGGTGGTGGTGGTGGTTTACTTACACCAAGAGACCGCAGACGTTGGGATAACAGCCCTTCTGTGACGCCGAGGCCATTAGACGCTGCGGTGAAGTGGGTAGCAAACGCGCTCCCGCCGTACCCCAAGTCCCCTTTGTTGAGTTTCTCATAGGTCGACGGCGGCAGCATGCCGCTGCTGACGTCCATGCTTGTAGAGTCTCTGCTGGATGACCGACTAGCGGTGGTGTCCTGTAGTGAGTCTGAAGACCCAACGTCGACGGAGTCACTGCCCTCGCTATCGCGAGGCAGACCCTGGCTCGGCATCCTGAATGGGATGGGGTCAACGGGGAGTGTGTTGCCGGCACCGCTAACGAGCATTGTAGAATCAAGCCCATCGGCCATTTCCAAGGCGCGAGAGGATGCTGCACCAAAGGATACGCCGAGACTGCGCCGTCGGAAGGCATTGTCGAGAGCGAGCATGGCGCCCGGGCCGGAAGATGCCGGAGGAGGGACCATGAGACGTATTGGCTTGTACGGGGTGAAGCGTGGCTCCGGCCACGTCGTCTCATTGCGGAGCTTTTCTTTGCCGTCGGGCACGCGGTTGGCAAAGACGACGCGAATGGATTTATATAGATAGAACCGGCCCTTTGAGGGACAGCATATGTGCAGATGGACCAGATAGCGGAGCATGGGCCGGCTTTGTGCATCATTCTCGCGAGACTTTGGCAAGTTGTCGACGATGGGCCCTGCCGAGTAGCTTTTTTGGCGTACGAAAGTCTTGGTGCCCGGCGGCATGCCTGTAAGATCGTACGGTAGGAGAAACAGCTTGACGGCCGTCTTGTTCTGATTCTTGATGATGATTTGGATCTGCCCGATTTCTGGGATGCGGTAGCTGCCTCCGGGGGGTGCACGAGGAGAGCCCATCCGTCGTTTGGCCCGAGATGGTGGTCTCGGCCGATCATCCAAGTCCGAATCGGGCTTTAGAGCCTCGTCGTGGTTTTCCCTAGATGTAAGATCCATGTACCGGCCATGTGCTTTGCGTTTTGACCTCGACTCTTCTTCCAGGTTGGGCAGTCCGTTTTCCAAGTCGATTTGCCCGACGTATGGGCTCGGCCCGTCGTTGGAAGATGATCTACTATGCGAGGTACTACTGTAGCTGTAATAGACGGCAGGAAACGAGAGTGTGACATGCGCCGGGCAGCGCATACTTGACTTGCAGCTGCCTCTGCCTAGAACGCCTATTTGCGCGAGGAAGTCAAATGGCTTGGAAGGATTTGTCGACATGCGACCTCGTAGAATGCTCTCCTCATAGGAGCCAACCATGGATGCATGCTGCATTGAAGACAAATCGGAGCCAAGTGACGGTCGTCTTGTGCGAAACAATGACGGCGACTGGTGGGCATGTGTCCCCGATAGAGAAAAGCTTGAGGTTGATGTCAACGATCTCCTCGGTTGATGAGCCTGATAGGGCTCGCGATAGTGACGGGCCAAAGGAAACTGAGTGCTGCCAGCAGCTGCTCGAGATGACGGCTGAGCATAAGGCGTCGAAGCGAAGGGGTCGAGTGCTTGTAGTCTCCGGTCAAATTCCCTCGAAGACAAGTCTCCAACGCCGGAAGCACCCATCCCAAACGCGACTTCATCATTGCTCTCTGATTGAACCAGTGGGCTTGTAGGCGGAAAGTACGCAAAGCTTGATGAGTATGACGAGGATATCGGAGAGACTGGGATCGATTGGAAGCTTGCAGTTTCTCCAGGGGGCGAATTGTTCCTCTCAAACCGAAATCGGGCCAAGTCTCGGGGTGGCGATGTCCCGACCCAGGGAGGTTCAGTTCCCAGCCGGCTCTCGAGTCGCTCACTGGTCCGTACCGCTCGTCGTTCCTCTTCCTCCCGACTGTTTGTGAAATCACCACTGTGTAACGCCGACCTCGGGCGTTCGATTTCCAGCCCTTCTCGAAGCCGGTCCCCGGCCGGGGCCGAAATTCTCTTGTCGACTTTATCAGACGCGACTTGGACTGAATGCAGTAGCTTCGGCGGCTCGGGTAAAGTGCGAAGGCCAGGGGAACCATCACCCACTTGTAATAGAGATTCAAGCTATTAGTAGAAAAGCAACAAGTTAGATATGGTCGTTATAAAGAGGGGCCGCCTTTGAGCACTGAAAATGATAAGCTTTCACACCCAAGGATCTTACTCACATGGCGACTTGGTATCCATGTTGGGCTCTCTCCTCTTTTCAACCTCTCTATAAGTTCTGCGCGGCAAGAAGTCGTCGCATCGTCCTCGGGTTTGGGCGTTGAAGGACAGCTTGGACTATCGGAAACCGGGCCATCGCATAGTTCTGCCGGCAAGCTCACTTCGGAGAGTCGCCTTAGCATGGAAGATTCCTTTTTGGGCTTTTCTATGCGCATCGTTCGTGCCGGAAGCTGTGGACGACCTGGACGATCTGGACGACCAGAATGACGGTTCTTGTTTTCGAGGCCATCTTGCAACATGGGCATGGTGTTTCAGGAAAGGGAGAAAAACCACAGCTCAGAACTAAGCCGTGGTTCACTGACCCGCGTTAGGACAAAGCAGTCCGGTAGGGCGTCAGGGAACAAGATGGCCGGGAAATTGCTCATCGGAAGGCGGCGTAAAGGCAGTGACGTAAGCCGCTTGCTGACGAGCAGAGTTGATGGATCTTGTCGTTGTGAATGGGGAGGGAAGTGAGAAGTCCGGAATATAGTTCAAGGGAAGTGAAAGCAGCGATTACACAAATATCAGAAGCCCAACGAAGCCGAGACCGTTGAAGATCAACCAGATCGACGGTCTTATTAATGGGATCAGCACAGTCGTGAACGTTGTGAGTTTGCACCGAGTGGACAAAGAACATGGAACAGGAAGCGGCCAGACGTCGAAAACCCCAGAATCAAACAGCTTAAAGCGAGTGGCTGGCCACAAATTATCTTCAAATCGACGAAGTAATGAACAAGACGGCGAGGTGGCTCTCCGTGGTCACTCGTGAAGTCGAGGTGGTGGTGATGACTGATAGCCGGGCCGAGAACGGTGTAGGCGGCCATAGGAATTGTGGATCCCACACAGTCATCGCCAATCCAGTGTCATGGATGATTGAAGAAGGCTGTGTGGGCACCTTCCGTGGTGGATCCGCTGTAGCAACAGTGACATCCACGTCCAGCCAACCGCGTTTGAAATTTTCGGCGCCTCGTGATGCTCCTTTGGCGCGGGAGACCGAACTTCCGCATCCCGATATCTGCGACCCTACCCTCTCCCATCACTCCCATCAGCGCTGCACCACATCAGTCTTTTTATTGTCGGTAAATGCACATGAGCATTCCGCCTGCTCCACAACTGTTTCGTGACGAGCCATCCTACTCCGCGACTTAAGCAACAGGCTTTTGGTAGCCTTGACGACTCCGGAAGAGAGCGACGCTCGCAGGGTGAAATCCTTGCCACGACCCGTGCCGTGTGTAGTACACGAATTAAAAGAAAATAGGATAGAGCGACCGGAGATGGCTCCGAAGAGACCAATTGACTCTGCGGAGTCTGAAGCAGCATCCAAAAAGGCCAAAAGAGGATTCAGGGTCGGCCCAGATAATCTACCAGATGGGCCATGGCGACGGAAAGGTTTGCGAACATACTTCTAGTTTTGATGCACATACATTTTCATACTTTATCACGCCGCATGCGTTTCGTGGGAAGGAGCAGCCGTGGAAAAAGAAGAAGCTTGCTGATCGTCTCGCAATGAATCAGTTACCAAAATCAAGAAGGACTTGATTCACAAGGCCAAGGTGAAGAAAGAATATGCCAAGATTAAGTCTCGCGAACAGACCAAGCAGCAATCCACCACATATAAGAATGTCGACGACGATGCAGATGATGGCGGCAAAGATCAAGGCGGTGATACTGGAAGAGAACGAGAAAGCGCCCAAGAAGAGCCCCAAGAAAAGATGCACCCCACTCGCGAGCTGATGCTCAAAGACGAAGACATGGCACAGGTCGGTGCCACGGCTTCCAGTGACGCTACCACCACGACGCGCGATGGCTCAAGACGACGCACCAGGCGGCCGGGCTACTACGACAAACAATTATCCAAGGCTGAGGAGAAGAGGAAGGAGGAAGAGCAGCGACGAATGGAGATGCAGCGGAGAGGGGAAGAAAGGGAGAGGAAGATAGCGGACAGACAAAAGTTCAAGAAAGCCATGGCCAAGACTGTGGGGAGAGATGGCAAGAAGAAGCTGGGCCGGGAGAGCAACATCTTGCTAGATAAGGTGAAGAGAATGATGGACAAATGAGCATGCTGCGTTGTTTTTGTCATTTGGCGTACTTGGCATATCTAGAAGGATGGGTACATTGTTTTGCATTGAGCTGAGTCCTGACTTCATGCACAAAGAAAGATAGTCAGTCACCTTTACAGTAGTCTTTTTTTTTCATAGTCTTGCTGATGTGAGCCATTAGTCAAAACTGGGCGCGAACCGCCATCCAGATCTAAGATGCAACGAACGGGATGCGATGGGACTGAGCTCTCTTGTGTCCTATTCTTAACCAATGTAGTATTATCTCGCGCCCACCTTCATTTCTTACGAGCACGTATCCATAATCCTGCATCATTTCCCTCTCATCATGTAGATACTAGCCAACACTGTTGTCTCAGTTCTCTGTCGTCCCCTTCAAGTTTGATCTCCATACCCGTTTCTTTCACCATATTCTGGAGTCCGGGGGTAGGCACTTGTTCGTTCACACAGAAAAGCATCGCCGTTTGAGCACCACTCTGCAGTATCATAAACTTATAAAGAAAGAGCGATGAGTTTGAGGCTATCTAGAGTCACGTTTGGGCGGCCTTGTACCCTGATGCCGTAAGCTTTGCCATTTCGAAATCGAGAGTCGTGCCAAAGAAGTGGTGGAGGGTAGTAGTCTAGTAGATCTGGCCTGTCCACGGCACTTGTAAGTTATGCCTCAAATTATAGTCTCCTGGCCGAGAAACAGGGTGAGAAAGCCCAGTCGGGTTTACCAATCGTCATGACGAGGACTCTGGAAGGATTATGCAGATCTGGCGTTGCCAGGTGATGGTGTGCTTCGCAGTGAGTGCAGAGGGGAGTACTGCGGGATCCTGATTTCACTGTAAAGATACCCACCATTTAAGCCGAGGTGTAGTTTTCGAAGGGCTCTTGCATGTCAAGATGTTGATGGTGGCCTGACCATTTGAAAGGGACACGGGAACGTGTGCAACACTTTGCGTCCGTTGAGTAATGAGCTTGTGGTGCAGTCATGCTATACGGAGTAGAGTGAGCTACACAAAACTCTCTCCCGCGCCGCGGACGTTATCTCTCCAGCGAGAATTGAGAATAAAAGAAGACAGTTGTAAAGCCGTGTTGAGATCCAACTCAATCGGTTTGGGGTCTGGAGTGATCATCATTGCGATAAACCAAAGGCGTTTTTCTCAATATCTTTCACGGCTTTCACGGCTCAACATATTCCATGTTCTCTTGGCACCCATGCTTGGGCTTGCATTTGCAAAGCTAAAGTGCTATGTATGTACATACATGTATCTTGTTATAGGTACTGCGCATTCGTATTCGACTGTGCAAGGTCATGCAACTTTCAAGACAGATTTGGTCTACCGGTATAGGTATCTACAGACTACCTACAGTCGTACATTGTATCCGTACCTATATACAGTCTACAGAGTCCGCTGTACTCTGTACAATATACAGTTGGTACAGTTAGGTATCTATGTACCTACCGACTCCGTAACCTCGAACGAATTTCAGAAGACGCCGGGCAAGCTGCCTATAAAAGTCATTCGTCCAAGTCCCTCTCCTTTTCGAATCCCATCTCCTCGTGCGTTTACCATCCCCTTCTTAGCCAAGGTCTCGTGCCTGGCTGCATTCCAAACAGACAATAGTTGGAGCAGCAGACGGATCATCCCAACCAGCTGGACAAATGGGCAGAGCTCCGAGCTCGAGAAGGGAAAGTTGATGGAGTAATAAAGCCAAGCTCTGGACCAAAGACGATACGAGTACGGCCCACCATTAGAGAGAGGGTAGAAAACCGAGTAGTGTCCACCCCCCGCGAGCCGCGAATCCTAAATTCCATTTTTATTTTTTCCTACAGATGTACCGTACGCGCCGGAACGCCCATTTCATCAGATAACCATGCCCAAAACATATAGCAATTCGCGTTCAGGTATTTTGACCTGCTGCTTACACGATTCAGTCCTTTTTTCCCTCTTTTCATGACCATATTATTGAACCTACGTACCTATGTACCTATGTACCTATGTACCTATGTATCTATGTATTTATGTATCTATGTATCTATGTATCTACGTACCTATGTACCTACGTACCTACGTACCTATGTACCTATGTATCTATGTATTCATGTATCTATGTATCTGATTGCAGCCCTAGCTCAGCTCAATCGCGACACTATTGCAATCTGATCGCAATCCGATCGCATTTGGACTGAGCTAGGAATACGCCTCTAGTCCAATCGCAGTACTAACTCACGGTTACGTTAGGACACGTTAGGATCATCAATCTTCGACGGTATTGATACCGCAAACTCTGCCCATTTTGTTGGTAGATAGTTTGGAGGTAGCAGGGCATTGGTATGAATGCCATGGCTGCTCAGACTGGTCAGGGCTAGAGGTGATTGCAGTCGCATTTGCAGTCCTATTGCAGTCCTATTGCAGTTGCATTTCGGTATGATTGCAATTCAACTGCCCCAGGGCGCGGCTCGGCTAGGTCCGCTAGAGCATGCCCGCGAAAAAAGAAGGAAAAGAATCTTCAGCTTCTGTCTCCTTGCACATGAATACCTAGATTATCGACAAATTCTCGTCTTGCGAAAAAAATCATTGCTACCCCTTCTCACTCAAATCACTTGTAAGTTGTGGCATTTCTTCTTCACCATGCAAGCGCACACTTCTATGTACCTATGTATCTATGTATCTATTTCGGCCTCCATTGCCATGGAATTGCTATACAAGCTCAAACCTACTCACGTTCAAGGTCAATCCGACTCCAATACGACATCAATTCAATCTCAACAGAATGCCTCCTCAAAGGATCATCCAGTTCGAAGGCATGCAAAATTTTCGATACGGTTTCTTTGAAGTAGCACCGGATATCTAGCAGCAAGGCTTTGAACTACTACTTCTATCAAGGCAAGGCAGACTTCAACGCCTGGTTTGCAAGAAACTTACCTACAAGTAGTAGGTATTGTTAGTTGATTGCAGCCCTAGCTCAGCTCAATCGCGACACTATTGCAATCTGATCGCAATCCGATCGCATTTGGACTGAGCTAGGAATACGCCTATAGTCCAATCGCAGTACTAACTCACGGTTACGTTAGGATACGTTAGGATCATCAATCTTCGACGGTATTGATACCGCAAACTCTGCCCATTTTGTTGGTAGATAGTTTGGAGGTAGCAGGGCATTGGTATGAATGCCATGGCTGCTCAGACTGGTCAGGGCTAGAGGTGATTGCAGTCGCATTTGCAGTCCTATTGCAGTCCTATTGCAGTTGCATTTCGGTATGATTGCAATTCAACTGCCCCAGGGCGCGGCTCGGCTAGGTCCGCTAGAGCATGCCCGCGGAAAAAGAAGGAAAAAGAATCTTCAGCTTCTGTCTCCTTGCACATGAATACCTAGATTATCGGCAAATTCTCGTCTTGCGAAAAAAATCATTGCTACCCCTTCTCACTCAAATCACTTGTAAGTTGTGGCATTTCTTCTTTACCATGCAAGCGCACACTTCTGACAATAATGCACCTCGTTAGGGTCCCGGCGCACAAGATTCCGTCGAACAAATCTTGTCTTGCATTGAAGCCCGATCTACCCATTATTGCATTCCATGTGCTAAAATTGAATATTTACTCAGGAACCTGAAGACTATGAACGGTACCTCTTTTCAGCGGGTTCGGAGCACTACAAGGCGCACATGCGAGTCCGACCAGACGCGGTGATTGCAAAGTACATGTGCTATACCGCCGCAATTCATCAATGGCCTCAGGCCTCTCTGGACGGCTATGAATATGCAGTGCATCTGCGAAACACGGAAGCTGAAGTTGCTAAAGAGCCGTGGCAATTTCGGCTGTCCGTATATTGAACACTGCGAACATCTAGACCCAACCCTGCTACAACCAGCCGTCTTCTCCGATTACGAGAGCTTTTTGGAGACGCAACGTGGTATTAAGAGCTCTCTGAATGGCCCTGGGCTTCGAGGGCTTCAAGATGCCGTGGCGTATGTATCAATTGATATGCCATAGTGATATTGTGCTTACTAATACTATATCTTAGTTCGCTCACGGTACGAAAAAGGCATTCGATTCGAATGCGGCCTCCAAGATAGGTGGTAGAACACAGCTCCCGACCTGCAAAAACGTCTACAAATCCAGAATTTTGACCTCTAAAGAATCGCGTAACTCAGGGGACTTGACAGGTATTTTTATATACTCAATTGCGACCGCACCGTTACGCATGAATTGCTTGTCAATTGTCTACGTATAGGTGGGAAGATCTCCCCAAGAACACTGCACCGGGTCATCCGCGCCCGTTGAAGTCGCGAGTTGTAGTAATGCAGCACTCTATCATCGAAATAAATAGCGTGTACGCTGCTACTGTCGTGTCGTCCATTTTTTAACGATAGTTCGCGGAATTGGTAGAGGTACGGTGATTTGAAGATGGGTGTAGTCGCAGCTCGTGAATGATCCACCTCGCCAGCGATACTTCAGTCGATTTTCTCTGGCGAGTCGCCAGTCCAATCACAACTGAATGATAAATGAAGCTCAATCTTCTCAAGCCTCTGTTGTTTATATGTATAAATATTACATAATGTACTGGCATGATGTACTGTGTGGTGTTTCACTTCTGTATGTACGTATTGTCCATAGATGTGCACAATCAAGGTCACATCAAGTCGTCAATTAATGTATCCCGTACCTCGGCCACTTTTCCGTTCGAATCTGACTGTTTTTATGTTCCGGATTGAGGTTAAACATTGTAAATTCCGACTTGCGATGCAGCGAAGGCGGTGGTTGTTGACGGAGTCGCAAAGACGTCTGGTCAGACTTTGATGTTGAACGATACCTTGCATCGTTGTCTTGGAGATTGCCTTTGCGCACAGAATTGCATACCATGTATGAAAGAGATAAAATCAGCGCTTCTAATGAGATTCAAAACACTTCAATCGAGACATAATTCCGGTTTCTTCCATGGGTGAAATGACGGGTTTGAAATGCTGCGAGTGGTGTAGGGTGGGAAGTTGGATCATAGCATGGGATGTACAGAGTACTCTGAAAAACCACTCGAATTCACTGGCAACAACCAAGTACAAAAACTGCCCCCAATTCTCCTCCGCATCGCATCAAAGCACTCTACACACGACCATCATTTAACTAAATCGCCAAAAGTCGAGAGATTTTACTCAATTGTGAATCTCTAGCATGAAAATTGGGCTCAATACTCAAGGTTGAATGGAATGAAGTTGTTGCATGCTTTTTCAAAGTGAGTCAAAGCTGAATTTGGCTAGCGAAATTCGCGCACCAACCTTAAATCACACAAGTCATGGCACATTATAAACTTATCCTCGACCATCATTCGTCCTCCCCTCTCACGCATTAAGAACTCGAAGAGGTGGCAACATTTACAATCGATAAAAACAATTCTTTTCATTCATATATTCAACTGTAACCCACGCTCGTACTCCAGCTTGTCAGCAGCCAGCGAAGCTTCTACCCTTCTCCACATGTCAGGGAGGCCGCGATGCTGAAAACTGCCGTCATTGGCAGCATGCTCCGCTTCAGCAGAAACTTGTGCCTTTTGTTCTAGCCTGTCCTCCTGGTCTATCCAGGCGTTCATTTCTTCTCTGGTCCAGGGCCGCCTTGGCGACACGCTGGTACATTCTTTTCTCATCTCGTTCCAACCCACAGCGGACTGATACTTGCTCTCTCTGTACGAGAGCGGAAGGTGGTGTATCTTACGGTAGGAACGGTCATTTCTGGCGCGTGGCGGCTGTGTTAGGTACCATTTACTGCGCGCCGTCTCGTATGACCAGAACACCTGTTCGGGCGTACCATATTGGGGGGGGTCTTGAGTAGCTGTAGGATTGACGGCAAGCGACGAGCTCGCAGTACTGACAGCAAACTTGACAGCAGGAAGGGCTGCAGGAACGATGAGACGATTGTCAGCACGCCGGCCTGGAGCGACGGCGGAAGACAAGCTAGCAGGATTGCCAGCGAATCTGACAGCAGGAAGGGCGGCAGGAACGATAAGACGATTGCGAGCACGCCTGGCTGGAGCGACCTGCTGCATCAGTTCGTCCTCCTCGTCAAGCTGACGATGTCGTTTATTCAGTGGTGAGGCTGTCATGCCTCCCTGGTCAGATATTTCTGACTCTAGTGTGCCAGAGACATATTTCAAATTCGACGTAGACACTTCGCCTAGCTCTTGCAGGATCTTCTGGGAAGCCATGTGGTCATTGACGATGGGTAGTGCAGCACTTAGAGCTGCCACCCGACCCAGTTGTTCCTGCTGATACAGGATTCTACAGGCCTGTTCGTGTACGGTAGGCAGCTGTGCAGCCGCATTTGAATCACGAACCGCGCTGCTAGCTTCCGCTTCCCTACATAGTTGTTAATGCCTAACTTGATTTCAGTCAATGCACTGTCGTTTACCTACAGACGTATGCGTGGCACTCCAGATGACGACACTGACACTGTCCGCGCACTAGGACCAGGAAGTTGCGTTGGGAGGTCCTCTGGAAGCCGCTCATCCGGTAAGAACAGCTCCACAGACTCTTGCGTCTGACGGTCCGGACGATCTCTGAACCCGCCTTCTCGCTCGACTCGAGCCCGATACTCTTGCTCTATTCTTTCAACTTTGTTAACGCATGAACATCAAAGTTAGGGAATAAGCTTGCGTTGGCGCGCAGTGCCTCTAGCGACCGGGCCTGCTGCCGTATTATTTTGCCAGCGATCCCTGGAGCCTGTCTTGTGGAAATTGTAGTACCGAGACAACATCTCACCGTCGAGATTATAGATATTCGCCACTGTTATTTCTTTTAGTAAGAGTAAGAAAGCGTTGATGGAGCAACTCTACCTGTGTATTGCCTCTTTTTATGAGATATTGCACCCAGCTAGGGCGTACGATTTTTGGTGCTGGGACTCAACACCATTTGTATCGGGCGATACCTACCTCCTAAGGTAGGTATAGGTATGCAATGGTGTCCACCTTGTGTGTACCTAGATACATATGTACACAGTACATCCCTTTGTTGAGAGACGGACGTTGCCAGTTGGTAAGCAATCCGGTTGGAAGTCCCAAGACTCAAGAACTTGCTTGTCTTGTCGCCTCCCGGTCAGCCCGGACTATACATGGAAGTGCAGGCCAACGAGAAGTCATCGTCATCCGGTGCAATTTGGGGGCGCTGGTGCCTCATCTTGTCCTTCCAACTTCTTGCCCCTTGTCTCGTTTTGTTTGAGTCTCTTGAAATCCCTCTCTTTTTCTGAATTCTGAGGGTGCGCCACCAAATTGTCCCACACACCCTCAGAATTTAGAAAAAGAGAGGGACTTCATCAGTTCCAAGCCCCAACCAGATTCTGGCCCTTGTCACAATGTCAGATGACTGCAATCTTGTTTTGAACGGTAGCTATGCAAGAGGTCAGAGTTTCTGTTTCGATGGTCTTGACTCTTCGCAACGGCTTCATTATATTCAAGTCCTCATTCCCCCGCCCTTAGCTTACCTCTTCACTGAATTCCAGTCGTGTCCTTTTCTCGTTTTGTTTGAGTCTCTGTTTTGCGCCTCTTGAATGCCAATCCAGAACGCAATACTCTGTAGACTCCATAGTAGGTAGGTATGTCCTGTCTGAGACGGCTGCGACTATTGGTAGCCGAGCGGTTCCAACAGATTAGGTACCTACCTACCTATGTCACATGTGCACGACCGTGTGTGACAGACACCGACCATCGAAGGTGAAAAACCAAAAAAAAACCCTGTTATGAAGCAGAAACTCAGACCTGTCACCTGTCACTTCTCTCTTTTTTTTCTAAATCCTTAGTGTGTGTGGGACAAGGGGCAGGAAGTTGGAAGGACAATGCGTCTGATGCTCGAATTGAGCCGCTGTCCGCCGCCTGCATCTTGTGTTGACGTCAGACGGCAGCTGTGGCCTCGGTGCCAGTGAGCTTTGCAAAGTACCTATGTACTCTGATCAACGCCCTGCCTAGGACGCTGAAAGCGCTACATTCATCGCGATGTTGGTGCGTCTGCTGCAGGCTGTGTGCCGCCGTCCGATTCGGAGCTCCTCAATTGATTTGAATGTCGTTGAAGGGCGAGAGCTGGCTCGCCTACGAAGTGTGCATTCATCGCTGCGCCATGTGGAAAGACCACTTTGTTGTGCAGTTCGATGGAAAAAGTAAAAAATACATGATGATGATAGAACACGATGCTCGAAAGCCAAAATCGATGAGCTCGTTGTGGTAGGTATTGATGCTGACGTTGTTGAACATCGTCGAAACAAAAAGGTGAGCGTTGTGGTCTGTAGGTATGACCGACCCACTTTTAAAAAACTTCTGTGGCGAAAACTGGCTTGGCCAATGGCGAATACGAGCAGAAGGTGGAGGAAATTTGAGTCACATCATCATAACATGTACATGGTATCACAGACCTTGCACAATTTTTTGTATTCAGAGAGAGAACTCACACGTCGGAGAGCTACAGTTGATTATCGCGATCTGAATTGACTATTACATTCACCACTTCCAAGCACCAAACATTGGCCCTATGGCCTACTTAGGTACACTATGCAGAATCACACCAACATGAGCTCAATGTGTGTCGAGTGAGGAGGAGGAACAGACGTCACACGGTCACAATACCAAAGCGGTCCCTGATGCTACATAACACAAAACGCGGGCAAATTTCATCCGGGAAGCCATCGATGATCAGAAGTCGCCAACAAAGGTCTGCTTCATACTCATAAGCCATCCGTGGAATCTGTCACAGTCCATGCCGTCGACGGTCGAGAACGTTTTCGAGATCCCGCTTGAATTCATTACACGTAAACACTGAACAGGTCGATGAATGTAGCTTCTCGTGCTTTTGCTTTGCTTGTAAATACAAAGGACGATCAGGTCAAGAGCCGTTGTAGTCCAAAGTCATCTCTGCGTTGGAACTTGGGAGATCCGGTCTGGAAGCGTGCAAAGCAGACATCCACATCTAACTCCCAAGTCGGCAACTTCCAAGTTTCCTAAGGCCATGTGTTCACTATTCAACACCAAGCATCGAGAGTATCAGAGCTTTAGACATGTTAGATAATAGAAGAGACGCGGCAAGCCAATGACTATAGCGAGTAGAATGCTTACAAGTTACATCGAGCTGCACCTGCGCATTCAATTTGAAATATTGTCTTCGAGAAACTCAGAATCATCGTGCTCGAGAAATTCAGGAGGGATCGAGCTATCTTGAAGATTGGAATCTTCTCGGTGCCCATCGGTCTGTTCGAAGAGTCGCATGTACTCGCTACATCCTCCAAGGGGTATCGGACTAAGCCGAAGAATCGGTTCTGCGCCACTGTCTTGGTGCGCTTTGATTTGTCGCCGTAGGCCTAAATAAAAGTTCCTGTACGGCTCGTCACGATCTCTGGCTGGTGCTTCAAAAAACCCCATTTCTTGAAGCCTAGAATCACACCAGTTCTCGGTCTCTTGTGCAAGAAATCGGTCAATGTCAACTGACTCCAGCGGATCCAGCAGTCGATTTAGTGCCATGCGATCGGCTGCGTTTTCATCCTCGTCAATATGGACACCCCAGTTTCGAGCTGATTGCGTGCGATAGAGATCGGCAGGAATACCAGAGACCACATGCTCTCTATTTCTCTGCTTGCGAATCGTACGGCCATTTGATAATGTGACGAAATTTGCGAGATCTCTCCGAACCTCAGAGCCGTAAACCGCGTACATGGCAATTTCATCCACGAGGTTTCCCTTTTGAAATTCTCTATTCCCAACCAGTAAACTGAAGAAGCAAATCCAGTCCTGAGCAGCACCCTTACGCAGTAATCCCCACCAGCTTTCGATCCTGACGTTCTGGGTGCTTGGGCCATAATGATGGCAGGAGCTCATCCGATTACCTTGTGTAAAGGTTCGTTCGTTCCCGTTTACATCTTCGTACGTAACGGTAATCGGGTTTGCAGCTGCTAACATAGCTTGAGCCATTACAAATAATGGAGTTTCGCGTCCACGATCAGTCCTCGTAAGCAGCGGCCGCATGCCAAGTGTTTTTACAGTACGAAGATACTGCTTCAATGTGCTCAGCGCGGTGGTTGCAGATCGGCCACAGTACAACCAAATGATGCAGCGAGAGTACGCATCAATGCATGCATACACTTGAAAGCCAAACTGACTCAGCTTTTCATACCCGTCGAGGCACCAGAAAAAATTCGGTCCCGACACGCGAAAGTTGCCGCGATATTTGAAGTTCCCGGGGGATCGACGCTGGACCTCTTCAGGATGCAGTTGGCGATAGATATTGTATAGTGGGTTCCGCGGGACTAAGACCTGGCCTTGCTGCCGAACGTAATGGCTTAACAACTGTCGTCCAAAATTGAGGATTGCATTCGATCGTCGCAGATCTAACTCCATGAACTCAAGACCACGTTGAAGGATAGAGACACGCTCTTCCTCTGTGCGGCACCGACGCTTCATCCCATACTGATAACGGATTTTCCGAATTATATGGGGTGAACAAGGCAAGTTGTCGCATTCCTGAATATCGCGAAGAAGTGAAGTATCGGAGATTCCATAAGCGAAGAAGCGAGATCGTACGCAATCAACGAGCTCTTCCGTGATGCGGACGCGTTCTTGAGGTTGAAAGCCCAAACTCTTGACATGTGCGGACAACGTATATTCACTTATTGGTGGGAGGCCTTGTTCTTCAATCGCTTCGTTCATTGAACGTCGAATTGTGGCAAGTGGAACCTCTTGTACAAGAAGCTCAGAGATCTCTTCGCCGCTTTCCCGAAGAATACGAGCATGCTGAGTTTTGCGATCTAATCCCCAGTCTTTGAGCCGTTGTTGTAGGGTACGCACGGTGATGGCGCATTCGTTCTGTGCCCTTCGCTGCGTATTTACGTGTTCCAGAATTTCACGTGTTGTATCTCCATTATCAAGACGAGTCTGGACCAGTTCTCGTAGGCTGTTGGTGTCGGTTTGACGGGCCCTTTGATTGAAGCCCCAATCTCGGATATTTCGCTTCAATGTGCTCAAGCCGATGGAATGTTGGTTGTTTGCACTTAGCTGCTCATTCACTATTCGAAGAATATCGCTCTGTCGACTACCCTGGTGAATGAGAGTCTGGACCAGTTCTCGTAGGCTGTTGATGTCGGTTTGACGGGCCCTTTGATTGAAGCCCCAATCTCGGATATTTTGCTGCAATGTGCTCAAGCCGATGGAATGTTGGTTATTTGCACTTAGCTGCTCATTCACTATTCGAAGAATATCGCTCTGTCGACTACCGTCGTGAATGAGAGTCTGGACCAGCTCGCGAACGCCGTCGAGATTGGGCTTACGTGAGCTCAAACTTTCTGCAATGAATCCCTGCAACGCACGCAAGCCTATGGCACGTTGGTTCTGTGCAACTAGCTGCGTATTGACTATTGAAAGGATCTCTTGTTGTCGGCAGTCCTTACAAATCAAATCCTGGATAAGCTTCCGAAAACTGCTGATGTCGGTTCTTTTGTTACTCATGATGAATGAGGATGCAGCTGCAGCCTGCGTTGTTTCAAGGCGTTGGCGCTCTCGTGAGTCGTGATACGTGTGGATGTTGAGAAGAAGATCTTCATCGAGTGAGGTCCGCGCCAGCGTGTCTGACACATGTACAGTACCTAAGGTACCTAGGTAATTTACTTACCAAGGTAGGTAGGTACCTAAGTACTTCCACGGCCGATAACCACCCCTTCCTGTGTCGGGTTGTAGTCGGGTTGTAACTTGTGGCCCGTGGACAAATCAACACAACTCCATCAACTCTCCAGCGTCCTTCTTCAAAACTAAATGGCGCAAGAGTCGCTGACGAGTCTTTCTTTCAGTACTAAGTAGCAATTTATGTCATTGTATCATATTTCTTTGGTCGAATTCGAGCGCACCGGTAAAGATACCTGGCTGCAATCGCATTGCTTGCAGTCGCGCTGCACTAGAATTGTATTACGATTGCAGCAGAATTGTATTTCCATTGCAATAAAAACAAGAATAATCATAGGTACCTTAGGAGGTAGGTACCTCGTTACAAATGAAGGCCCCACATCAACATCGGGCGTCGCGCTCGAAGATATGGTCATGAATAGAAGCGAAAAAAGGACTGAAACGTGTGAGAAATAGGTTAAAATACTCGCATACGAAATGGTATCTTCTTTGGGCATGGTGTCAATTGTCAATTGGCGTTTGTATCGTTTTCTTGTACGAGAGACAGCAGCTGTCAGCCGGGTATAATGCTAAGCTGTAGGCAACGTGCTTGACGTGCTTCTTCAAAGTAGAGTTACGGATTATGTTTCTGTTGATACGACAGGTTGAGTAATTAACAAATTAACAATATAACAGGTGAGAGACAGGACACAGTTTCAAAGTCGCATGTTTGCAGTATAAGTGTCCGTATGAATTCAATTACTCGTGGGTGAAGTAAAGACACCCACTACTCCGTATATCTAACCACTGTTAGATATACTGGCGGGCGTTTCAATTTCATCCCTCCTACCACCTCGCCCGCCAGTAGTGGGTATGTTTTTTAAACATATAACCCACGAGAATGTCTGTCTTAGAAAGAAGAGAAGGAAGGAACAGTAGGAGTGGGAGTAGCCTAACTACCTAGGTCCTAATGCTTACGGTGTTGACTGTTGAGACCGTGGGGCCGGGCGTGGGCTCGTGCATATGTATGTGTTTTCAGCCATGGAGCTCGGTCCTAGCCTCTAGGTGTTAATGTTAGGACCGCTCACTCCTTGTCGGTGTTTGGCGCCACGAAACATTGGCGCACACGATATAATGAGCATTGAGCGAATACGATCCCAACAGTTTCTAAGTCATAGATAATAGGCCCGTATGTGCAGTGTAATTTACGGCCGTCGGCTACAGCAACAAACCTGGGAGCACCAAGATAATTGTACACAGTCATGACTATTTCTTCGGCTTACTCTAATACCTCGTGTCCGTGAAATCGGTCAAGTGGAGACATTTTTTTTTATTTACTAGGTACATTGTACATCTTCTGATCGGTCTGAGCTGCGTTGAACGGCGCGGGCCGCGCGGCTCAGAGTCAGAAGATCTTCCAACGAGGTATCGCTTATGTTCTCAGACTTCACCATCTTTGTTGTCAAAGGATTAAGATATGGAACTGGCTCAACGTCGTCAGGATGCACATCTCTCAAGATTAGTGGCTGCTGAGACGGCATCGGCGGGTCCTCCGAGTCCGACTCCGACTGTCTCACGTCCTCCGACTCCGACTGTCTCACGTCCTCCGACTCAACGTCGTCGAATTTCTCGTTTTCCTCGGATTGTGCCTCGTCGTCCTCTGACTCTATGCTCACAGTAGGCAATCGCTTTCTCTTCCCACTGCGTCCGCTTCTCGGAGTAGAAACGGTAGCAGCACTGGCAGAATCCTCGATTCTTATGAACGAGATATGAACCACAATTCTACCCTTGCAAATTTCCCAAGGAGAGTCGCTTCTCTCGTCAAACAAATCAGAGATGTCACGCTCGAAAGTCGTATCATCCTGTTGAGCAAGCTTTTTGAGCGATCCGTCCTTCTCCCGGTCTGCTCCAATTTCCCACCGTACGTCAGGTGGGAGAGACTCTATCATGTGGCAGTTGGGTTTGACGTATCTTTCCACCCATTGCCTATCAGTCAACAATGGTAGAAGACTCAGGGGATTGAGGTGTACTCGAGCTAAAGTTGAAGTATTCTTAGAAAAGCCCAGTAACAAGATAATGAGTAATGACGTACCACCAAGTTTTTGCGGCTTTGATGCCCGGCTGGGCACACCACTTATGGTCACATAATGTTCCACCATAGGCACGAGTTCTATGGACACAGTAGTGCCGTTGGGCCCGTTGGACCAAGGAGAAAGTGAATCTCTTTGTCCTCTCGTCTCCTGGGTCGCCTCTTTCAGCCTGTTGGTGATATGATCCTTGAAGTTGCCGCCAAC